>JAMKCH010014273.1:0-41392 GCA_023653785.1 Ophioderma brevispina
GGTTATTCCGCAAGTACTTACGTACCTCCCACGGGCTTTCATCCACCTCCTTGGAGTCCAGTGGCATTCTGGTGAAGAATCAGGCCGTGGGAGGTAGGTAAATAGCGTAATGTATTTCCCTCTCAAGGGAAGGGAGATATACTTAAGACTACGATACCTACCTCCCACGGCCTGAGCCCTACCCACGAATTTCGTAAGCCTCCCCTCATGAAAGCCATGTTAGCAAGTCTGGGGGCAGAAGAAGAAGAAAGAAACTTCTGGTAGTCGATTTTGTCAGTAGTGCTGGGCGATCTCATCAGGGCAGGGTTTGCAACCGAGCACTAGGGCGGGGTTGCCAGATGTTTCCAACTAGCGGTAAGTGGGGTTTCTGTTCGATCGCAAAATGAAATTTGTGCACGAATCAGGCCGTGGGAGGTAGGTATCGTAGTCTTAAGTATCTTCCTCTCCCTGTTGAGAGGGATATGGTCCACTGAACAATAATCAGCAAACAGACTTGCCCACCTAGCCTCATTTTTCTTAGGGCATGGGAAATCCCCAATGCCCAAATCGAGCAAATCGTGTCCCACCCCCTCCTGACACAGACAGAAAACTGGTAATTATCGCCACTGCATGTGTGATTTCAGATTTGAAAAGCTGGTTTTTTTTTTCCCCCCCAAAACATTTATGGTGTAACTTATCCCGGGGGGGGGGGGGGTTCTCACTTTTTTTTGGGTAGGTATGTGCCGCCGGATTTCAAATTGAGGCTCCGAGCTGATTTGAGGCCCAAAAAATTGGGTCTCCGGAACTAGGTTTTCAAAAAATTCAAAAAAATAAGCTGCGATTTCCCTCAATTTCCAGCTACTTTTTGAGGTTTTTCTGAAGAAAATTGGTTAGAATATGGCTTTGGACATGAAAAGTATGGTCTCTGGAACTGAATAGTCCTAAAATGGGGGGTCTCTGGAACTTGAAAAAGAGCCTGAAAATGAGGGTCTTATAGGCTGCCCATACCCATACTACCTCCCAATGTGAAGAACCCCCCCCCCCCCCCCGGGTGTACTTATCATTCCATAATGAAATACCCATGGACATGTCTGCAGTTGTGCTAAATACCAGTCTTGTGTCAGGGCCAGGTGTAGGACACGATCTGCTCATTTTGGGCATGGGGGATTTCCCATGCCTAAGAAAATGATGCTCCGTGGCCTAAGTCCCTGTTTTGCTGACGGTTTTTTATTTGCCATTTGGTCTAATCCCATTTGGTCTAATAGGCATTTGGTCTAACCCCAATTGGTCTAAACCCAATTGTCCCCTAATACAATTTGTCTAATAAACCATTAAGTCTAACATCCAATTTATCTAACAAACAAAATGTCTCATAGCCATTTGGTCCAATGCCCATCTAGTCTAATGCCCATTTCGTCTACTACCATTTGGTCTAATAACCACAAACACCATTTGGTCTAATTCCCATTTGGTCTAATATCCATCTTGTCTAATATTTCATTTTGTCTAATATCCATTTGCGTCTAATACCATTTGGTCTAATATCCATTTGGTCTAATATACATTTGGTCCTAATATCAATATGGTATAAATAATTTGGTCTTACTATTCCATTTGGTCTAATATCATTTGGTCTACTGTTCCACCTGGTTATAATCTAGTTGGTTCTCATAACCCATTGGGACAGTTTGATATTAGACCACATGGATATTAGAAACTGGATAAATTAGACCAACCAATGGGTATTGGACCAAATGGGTATTAGACCAACTGGTATTAGACCAGATGATATTAGACCAGATGGTATTAGAACCAAATGGATATTAGACCAATTGGGTATTAGACAATATGGATATTAGACAAAATTTATATTAGACCAGATGGGTATTAGATAATTGGGCATATTTAGACAAATCGGTTATAGACGATAGGATATAGACGTATGAGATTTAGACCAGGCATGATGAATATGTAGACTACATGGCTATTAGAATAAATGTTATTAGCCTAAATGGTTATTGACTAAATGGTATTAGACCAATTGGGTTAGTCAATAAAGGGCCATTAGACCAAGTGGGATAGACCAAATTGGCAAGTCACCTTGCTGACTTACTGTTCAAGTGGCCAAATCTTGGAACCAAATGAAAACAATTTTTTCAGGCAAGATGCTCAAGTACCCATTATAACGATAAATAAAATCAACCAGAATCAAATTAAGAAAAAAGGGAAGAAAAATCACTCATTGCTGGTGAAGTTTTAATGGGTCACCCTGTATACAAAACAGTAATTGAATTTAAAAAAAAAAAAAAAAAGTTATGTCACTTCCTGGAAATGGTAACAATTTCAGGGCAAGAGCAGTGGATGAAAGAATTAAAAGGTCCCATCACGGAGGTCGATTATTGGGTTTTAAACGTAAGGACTCCTCTGAGAGACCAGGAGGAGAACTCAGTGTGCAAATTAAGCAAAAAAATCTGTTATTCAAGGGCGTATCCATGTCATGAAATCAGGGTGTCCGCCAAAGTCTTGGTTGTAAGGCTTCCCAAATATATACAGTAATTTTGCATTCAATGTGCAAAAAACTTTAGAAAGAAGAAAAAAGAGGTTGTCCAGCAAGATAACCATGTCTGAGTTGCATGCCAGATTTTCTGAGTAGTCCAGGGAAGGCATGGATTACACTTAATTTGCACCCTGGAAGAGGTATCAGTATTTAGGACACTAGGCCCATGAATACATGAATAATCATGAACATAATCATGACTATTTCATTGGCGAGGTTTAGATTACCAAAATGCTATTTCCTTAGGGAAATAGTTTGGCCTTTTTCCCCTACAACCTCGTCCCAAGAGTCACAGTTGTATTTAAAACAAAATACTAAAGGGTTTATACGGAGAAATAGGGACACTATTTCCCCTGATAGTTAGCTAGGGCCTTCACCCGAGGGGATACTTATGCCAGTACCTCGGGAAAATAGGGTGCCCTATTTCCGTCTAACCATGTAGTATTCTGTATAAAGACACCAACCAACACTATATAGTGTCATAAAGTGTCATCAAGATACTTTATTCTCAGCACTTTACAAAGTACAACTTACAAAAATAAAATATTCCAGGGGCAATCGACGCTGGAACGTCGAAAAGACGTCGAGAGGTGAGGTTTTAGAAATTTACACACTTTTATGTCGAGGAATGCAAATCGATTTGAGTCGTTTTACCATCATCAAAAAAATTATCTACCAAAAGACATTACCCTGCCGAATTTGTAGAGACACAGACCATTTAACAATAGAATCTTGGGTGTGTTCTGGGTGTGTGAGCCTACTAAATTCCTAGTTTGCTGGGGTGAAATTTGGAAGAACTCCATGTTCTACCCAAGACATTTTGATACCCAGGTCACTCCACAGACCATTCAATCATTAGTAGGTGAGTAGTTAAGTACCTTAATCATGTAGATCAATAGGTTTTCTCCAAGAGGTGTTTTATCTCTATTAAACTAATTGCTGTAAACATTTTATTGAGGAAACTAATAGGACAAGGTTGAAGTGTGTCATGTTGTAGCAGAACTCTCTTGCCATTAGGTGTTTCTCCTGACAGGTGAGTTGGTTTTACAATGAACTACTTTGGCATAGGCAAGGTGCTTAACAATAAATATTTGATGGGCATTGCCTGGACCCCGATTTTAGGCTAACTTTTGGAACCTCCATCATTTGACCAGTGTTTTATCATTTGTTTGTTGAATGGGGACGCTTTTGCCAAGATCCCAATTTGGCTACTTTGGTGGACACTTGATTGTTCCCGGTGGGTTTTAGATGATTCTAGGGGTTTTCAGCTAATTGTTGGTGAGTATTGCCAGGACCTTGATGGCAGCTCTTTGATTCAAAACAACAATTTTTAAACAAGTGGACCTCCTGGATGTTTTCCCAATGTTTTTCCTGATCCTTTTTGTTTCAATGGTTGATTACCATTGACTGACCCAAAATTGGCTCATTTGGTTCAAAATTATCAAAAAAAAATGATTTATAACCAACTGGTAACTTTGGATTGTTACAGAATCCCAATGACAAGTGCACAACACTCGGAAAAGATACTTGAATATAAAATAAGGGTGAAGTTTAGTGATGAGTTCTTTGATGACATATACTTTTACAAGCATACCAATTATTGGCAGTTAATTGAGATGCTAGAACATGTAATGGATATTTTTTAAAGCAGCTGCCCATTTTATTAAGCTTAATTTTAGCTTTAATTCTACAGCTTTACATACTTATTTGATAATGGGAAAGTGATAGAAAAAAAAGACTGCTAAATTATTAGCCCTTAAATTAAAAATGCAATAAATGTCAATAAAAATGTATCAATTTGCTCTGATGGAAATTGTGTGCTTACAACATAGTGCTTTTCAATGGATTTCAGTAAGTCATGCTGAAAATCCAAGTCCAAATGAAAAAAGTTCTTTCTAATAAGTTTCTCAAAATAAGTTTCTTGTGCCAGCCAAGAGTCAAACACTAAACATCTTTCACTAAAGTCAAATTTGGAACCAAAGATTTGCTCATTATATTGTGCATGTTTGTCTGAGTGACTGTGCTGTAGCTAGTTAATGTTATCTTTCAACATTGTCAGTTGAAACCTGACATAGGATTGCGCACATAAGGAGAGTACTGAAAAGACCAAGGTCATAATTAAGCTAACACAGAAAAACCTAAGTGTGCAGCATGACTTTCCGGTAATTTGGCATTAAATCAAGTCCATATAAACACAGCACAGAGATGTGAGTTAATTAGATAAGTGGCTACCTAAGAGTCATTAAGTCCATGTATCATTTGTTGACAACCACTTATGTTTAATTGCCCTATGTCAAGAGCTGGTCTTGGTTTGTCTGGCATGGTCTGGGTTGGACCCAGACTATCCTGGGCCTCATCTTGGGTTACGCTTGGGTTAGCTTGGGCATGATCCTAGTGATCACCCTGGACACACACTAGAGTCATACCCAAGTCAACTCCCAAGAATGGTAAGCAAAATTGGAATAAGAAAGAAAATTTTTGGTAGGGTAAAACGTCGATTCAATTTGCAATTTTTCGATGTAAATTTATAAAAAACGTCGACCTGTTTTCGACGTACAAGTCGTTTCAACGCCGCTCTAACGACTATGCCCGCTGGGTGTAAGAATGTAACGTGGCTATTTTATTGCCATTCCGTGGAATAGTTCGGACTGTTTCCCTACACTCATCCCCAGACATGCCATAGTTAGAATGAGGTGTAATAAAATAAATACTACATGGCTATATTGGGGAAATAGTGTGGCCTTTTTTCCCTCTAACCATGTAAGTATCTGAAAACTGTTCACTTCATATACACATTAGGGAAGAAAGCAACATTTTAGAGCATGAGGAAACGAGAGTACCCGGAGAAAACCTGCGAGCAAGTATTGACTGAAACCAACACACTTTGAATCGCAGGCCCAAACTTAGGGTGAAACTGGGACCACGGTAGTGTGAAGTGCCAGAAGACCCACTATGCTGAAACTCAACCCTCCAAGACTCCCTTTTGAGAATGCATGCCAAAAGGGGGTCAAAAACTCAGTGACCTTTAAAGAGGACTCTGAAGTGAGTAGCCAAAAGAACTTATTCATGCCTGAAGAGGACACTGAAAACCAGTCAGCAATTTTGTCGGCCGGTCAGTTATTTACTGAATGTTTTGGTGCCATTTGTTTAAAAGGGTTAAGTGCAAATGCCAACCAATTTGAGTCATAGGTGCAATATGGAATCTGAAATGTTGATCAGGTCACGGTCAAATTAAGGTCAAAAGGCACAAAAGAAACCAAAGCTTCACATAACTTTAGTTAGCATCCAGACTCCAGGAGGCAGACAGACAGAACAAATGGCTGACTGGTTATCTGCTCAAGTGTATCCCAGAAACTTTTGTTCAAGGCGCTATCAGGATTCACCCGAACAGTAAAAAAACAAATATTTGAAACATGCAGGAATAGCTTCAAAAAGTGAGGAGAAGTCTGTAGGGCTCTCCATAAGCGTACATTTTCCAACTGCAAACATGACGAAAAGGAAGAAAACAGCAGTATTCAAAGATATGAATCCCCATTCAATATGTGTTGTAGCAAAGTGTCCCAGTACAGGGACAGTAATGGATAAAATATCTAATTTTGTCCTTATTAGGTTGTTTCCAGACTTATCACTTGCAGGGTATATTAAGATAAACTAGTACCTGATACAAAAATGGCAAAAATCTGATTTTGATTTATTTTGATTTTCTTCTTTTCACTGATAGTGCAAATCACTGACCATGCTTTTCAGGCTACAAAAATGGAAAAAAAAAAACAACAATAAAGGCAAATAAATTAATAAAGCACAAAAATGTTCATCTTTGCAGGTTGTGTATCGTTTTATTTTGTATTACATTCAATATTAGCTTTTGATTAAAAAGTACTGTTCCTTTTTAACTGTTCAAGTATACCTGCTTCCAATTTGGGTATTGTCAAAGACAATATAACTTAAGACTTAATACATTGAACTTCAAGTACATGGGTATTTATTAGTGCTTACCTTGCCTTTCGTCTGGGTTTATTTTCTAAAAAAACTTCAATTTCATATCTTCCATTAAAATAAAAGATCTTGCAAGAATTCTTTTGGGAGGTCGGGGAACTCATTTATAGTTTATCAATTTGATGAATATTGCAAGTAAAGTTAATGACTGTATACACATTTGGTTTGTGTTTGACGAAAATCGATCACAGGCGTGATTATACTAGATTCCAACACCATATCCAGACATTAGCCTCATTCGTAATGAATAACTTTAAACTGCCCGGGTTTCTTTTTATTGGTGGCAATATCTTAATTTGTCAACGTTGCCCCCCAATTTTTTAAACATCTCGAATGTGTAATAGTACCATAAAAGGAAGCAAAAAATTGGTTTGGTATTGTTCTGTGCTGCACAGGGACCACCCTAGATATCGTTCTAAAAACACTTACACAAAAAAAAAAAATATAAGGAGCAAAATTCAAATGGTAAGCATGTTGCATATATGCCAATCCGGGGTCCGTATTTTACCATCCATATCATATATTGTCTATTCGATAGGAAGCTCAGTGTGTAATTAAAGTTGCAACGAGAGATTTCACATATCATGTGTCCCTAAAAAATCGAAATTATTATTTTTGCCGATGTAAAGCTTTCATCAAAGATATCCCCATCTGAAAGGATTTAGCTGAGAAATGTTTCTTTGTACAAAAAATTGTGAATGAAATTTCTAATTTCGTATAGGAGCAAATCACGAAATTCAGCCTATGTTTACATTGAATATGAGCAATAAAAATCACCTCTTTTTTCGCTTCTTTTAGACATTTCTGTAGCCAAATACAAGGTAAGAAGTCATTGAGGTGTCTAATCTATATCAAATTTACTTTATGACACAATATTTGCGTGGCCTCAAAATCTCTCGTCACCTTTAATTAACACTATGAGCAGAGGTTCCACTTCTACAAATAGGGGGAAAATATCTTCAATATGAAGTAAAATTTTATTAACAGTTGGTGTTACAAATGTAGATTAAAAAAGTCAGGACTAGCTTTTGTGAATTAATAATCAAACATTACAAACACTATTGGCACAAGGTATTTCAAGATTATCTGCCACAAACTCTTTTTCCAGTTAAAATATAGCAGTCTATTTTGAATTGCCTTGTTTATTCTTTTACACACATTGTACATCAATACAGTTTCACCACCCAAACCATATTTGAAGTGTTATCTCTCTGGGCTTCTAAAGATACTTCAAACTTTGTGTAATTGAGAGATGCAACATTCCAACACTGCAGACCACTGCATACAATTAGCAGTTATTAAAATAGGTTTGAGTATAGTTTTAACAGGATACAGGATAAGTGCATCTCATGTAACATTACACACATGGGGGTGCAAGTACGTACGGGTGCATAACAAATATAAATTGTGTGTTGTGTAATACATACACATCCATTGATGCTGCTATAAAAAGATTTACAAGCAAGCAAGAAAAAAACTACAGTTTTCAAAATCGATGAAACTATCGGCAAGGTAATAAGTACAAAATACAAGGTATCTCCCTCAAACGGTGCAATATGTAATGATTTTAGATTCACAGATTTTTGGTTTTAATTTACATAAGCTACTGTTGCAAGTAACTGACTTTGAAAGTCAACAATTTTTAACTTATAGTTCTTGTAAAAAGGTAGAAAGCTAGCGAGGATTGGTACTACACCTCATGTTCAAATTTAATAAAATAACCCCCAAAATAAGGGTTCACCACACGCATGTGTCGTCTCTCGTCACAGTTTATAAATGGGGACAAGGGTCACATGAGGTCACCAAGGTCAAATGAGGTCACAACATGTGGACACTACCCAAGGCCCTCAACTACTGGCATATAACTATAACTATATAAAATGAGTTGTTTATATATTTTCATGATAAATGTACAAAACTTTATAGCAATGAAAATAGCAAAATACAGCATGATGAAAACATAATGTTGACAGAGACATGAAAGTACTGTAAGTAAAATATACAAAATAAAATAATATCCATATTTTTCTCTAATTTTTGAGTTACAGCGGCACATAATTCATATAACAGCCCGTGTTATTCCAGCAAATTGCACAATCTATAGTTGGCAGGCAGGCAGGCAGTTAGCCAATGAACGTAAAACCTGTTAGTTGAAAGAGGTATTTTCCTGCGTTACAGGTGTACTGGCCTTCTGTTCTACTTGTAACTGTCATAAGCCAGGCCACAATTATGGCTAGTATTTTAATCGACTTCCACAATGGATCAGTTAGGCAAAAAAGTTCTCAAAAATGAAAAAAAATTCAGCATTCACTGAACGCATGTGATCTTTCTGCAAGTCACGTTTTTGTGAATGGGTACAAGGTCACCTGAGGTCTAAGGCAACCAAAGGACCATGGTATCCAAGAGTCATGAAAAATTGATTGACGTATGTGGATATGCCAAGCAACCTGACCATTTATGGGTAATGACCTCTAGATGAGCCTCTTACCCCACTCTTGTGAAGGGGAGCTGTGGGGTACTACCTTATGACAATTAACATGCAAGTGCTATGAAAATGTGCACACTTAAAAGGAAACAGTGGGCAATTATGTTTAGGGTTAACATTTACCAGACAGACACACAGACAGACAAATACCGAGCATATAGACACACACTACCATAGCAACCTGATGGTGCCCTCCTGCAGATGAAAATAAAATATATATTTTAGGATCTATGCATATGGTCTTCTGAATTTCTGAGACAATTTTTTTTTTTTTTTTTTTAAAACGCACACACATACTCGCACACTTATACATTAATAAAGATCAAAATTCCTATACTCTGGCTCATAATTTCTTGGACAGTTTAAAACGTACGCCCGCTTCCCCGCCAAAACGGCGCACCATCGTGTTGTACGTTGACGCAGTACACGCAATGATCAACGCGCGTTGTTATGTCCAATAAATTATGACCCAGAGTATAAATAATTGATCGCACTGATTTCCTGAATCTAAGCCATAAAGATCTTTAAAGAACCATTCAGGCCTACATCACAACTTGAACATGTGCAGCTGAAAGCTAAAATATCGTGGCATTGGAAACTATATACTTAGCAATGTCCAAAATAGTTGACAGACTTGGTTATGCAAGACAATTGTGATGTGATCTGGGAAAACCCGCACATGTCGCACAGGACAGTTTTGCAAAAATAAGAAAATAGCTTAAAATCGGTTTATTGTACTTAATTTTTTGTCAGATTGTATAAGGCGGAACTTTTGATTGTGTATCAAAGAATAAAGACGTAAACAAGTTATGGAAACTTAATATTTCAAACTCTGCAGTGATAGTAATAAACTCTAAATATAAATTTTCCACCATGTGGTAGGTTTTCCCAGATCGCATCACAATTAAGGGCAGTTTTGAAAACTAATCCCAATGCAATGCAATATCCATAAGCACATCCATGCAAGTACTAAAATTTTTTCAATGACAATTTGCTGGTGCTCCAGATAAGCAAATCCCTGCCCATGCCCTGGAGTAACATTTTCTTTGCTAAAGAGCAATCCACATTTTTTTTTGTGCCAGTGGGAATAGGCTCATATGGGGGTTATACGTCCTTCCCCAGTATGGCGTATTTTCCAAAATCACAGTACTTTATGGGGATAGTTCACATATCTGGTAATACAAGAGTACAAAGAAAATTAAAATCAATAATCTATATACTATTCACAGAGGAATGGATAAAACAATTATATATACTTAATATGCCTACATATATAAAACAACATCAACCACTATGTAATTGAATTCTAAGAAGCATGTACCGCACCCCAAACATAAAAAATAAGAGCTATGTAACACGAGCTATACTACATAATAAGATTCCTTACTAAAAGGAATTTAAGGCATTCCACCACGAGACCAAATTCTTTGAAGACGGAACCAATCATCTCATTGACAATGGTATAATAAGGATTTAGATTAAAGGCACTATCAGTGATTTGCTAAATCAGAAAATCAAAAAATCATCAAAAATCAGATTTTTGCATGTCTGTAACATTTACAGGTATCCTAACATACCTTACAAATGATAAGACCAGAAGCAACATAATAAGGATAAAATCGCATATTTTAGTCATTAGTGTCTGTTCGGACACTTTCTACAACACGTAATTGAATGGAGATTCGTATCTTTGAACACTGCCATTTTCTTCCTTTTCTGTCAATTCTTCAGTTGGAAAAAAGTAACTTATGAGAATTCTACAGATTTATCCTTCACCATTAAGCTATTCCTGTAAATTTCAAATATTTTGACTCTTTTGTACAAAATCACTGATAGTGTCTTTAAGTCAAAAGGAAAGATATGTTTGTTTGGTTTTTTTTTACAGAAGAGGAGAAGCGTTCTCTTTCTTTGAGAAATGGATGGGCCATTTCTTTTTGTGAAAGGGGAATCACAGTTCTGTCTTATTAGAGTTCGGTCTTCCATATTTTACATTAAACGTAATATACACCAAGGTCAAACCTGTCACTATTACATACACCATTTTCCCAAGACTCAATTGTTAGACAAATCAAAAGCATTCATAACAATATATAAACCACAGCATACTGTTCACAACATACCAATATTAGTTTACTAAATATACTCTGAAATTCAATTATAATTTTTATAACTTTATTATAGATGCAAATTTACACAATTTAGGAAAACTATCAAGTATACACATGATATCTTTTTATCACACACAGCAATGATTGAGAAAAATCACATGTGACATGATCGAAGGAAATAAGTCGTATGTCGCCACAATTGCTTTTGAGTTATAAACCAAATGAAGTGGTAACATATGTTTTTCATTGTTTTGGAAAAGACAAGGAATTTATCATATCTATGGAACCAGATATCCAATTGTAATGAGGTTCGAATTAATGTAGCATTTTGATTGGGGAAGTAATTTAAATTAACAAGACTTATGTGGTGTGTAATTAAGATGGCCCCACAACCATGGTTTAATCACATTTTAATGAAAATATGCAAATAAACTAATTAATATTCATAACCTGTGCAAAAAGTATACAGTACATGACCTCCTGTTCTATCACTGTGCCATGTTAGAAGTTCATAGACTAATTGGTTTAGTCTGTAGAGTGGATTAATGAATTTTCTTGAAAATATGCAAATGAACTCATTAGTATTCATAACCTGTCCAAAAGGTATGCAGCACATGACCATCATATTCTATCACTGTGCCATGTTAGAAGTTAATAAAAAATATCAGTTTACCCTGTAGGGGGTTCATGACTTTTCTTCAAACAATAATGCACCAATGAAGCTCATTGATATCCATAACCTGTCCAAAATGTATACGGCCAAAAACTAAAAATTGGAATACTGCCAACATGGGACTCATTTACCTTGATCGAGTCCCAAATGACATTTAGGAAATTGAGCAGTGTTTTCTCTATTTGCTTTTGCCGGGAGGAGTTTTTAGAGAACATTTTTCCTCTTTCATTGAACCATTTCACCCTTTTCATTTTTAACACATCCTATGTAAAAAGAGGCAGCATTTTTATAATCTGCCACTGTTTTAGTGAGATCTCGATCACCTGTGAGCAAAGTAGTGTTAATGTCTGATCCACATAATTCATCAGTATTCACCTTGTAAGGGATGGGATAATTCTTTTAAGATTTAGTATCCAGTTAGGAACATACAAATCTGATCCACATAATTCATCAGTGTTCACCTTGTTTCTAACCACTAATTATAAGGGATGGGATATTTCTTTTCAAAGATTTAGTATCCAGTTAGGTACATACAAATACACTATTATACTAAGCTCTGAGTATTCACTATCCAACTGTTTACATTGTAATGTTTGTATGTACGCAATTCTTTAACAATTAAGTAAGCCATGCAAATTGAAAATAACAATTTTCAGAACATTTTGTTGTTATGGTTGTTTTATTCTCTAGACTTGAGCTGATAGTGAAATGTGCCTTAACCTCCATGGCCATTACCAGGAAATTTGATAATTCATAGGGTTACAAGATAAAATTAATAAATGCAGACTTAAAGCAATAACCGCAATTTAAAAAAAAAGTGCCACCAATTTTCCCAAAAAAATAGATTCATTGGTAACCGGTTAGTAAACTATACCTGTACTGTGAATGGTAAAAGCCTGAACATGTCTATGCATCGCAAAGAAAGAATTTTGTATTGGGATAATTAGTATTATATACCGATAATAAATCAGTTACTACTGGAAAGGGCCTTTCAATATGATATACAGTTCAACCTCGTTTATCCGGACACGTCGGGACCAGCGCTCATCCGGATATGCGATTTGGCCGGATATGCGATTGATGCTCAAACACAGGCTAAACAGTGAAGTTCAGTGGGGATTAGTGTGTGACATTGTATTTATCCCTTGCTATAACAAACTGTGACAAATTGTGAGTGTTATACTATATGAAATGGAAATAGTGAGAAATAAAACAGACATTATACCACATTGGTTTTTTTTGCAGTCTTTATTTCATTATTTCTCTATCTATATCTCTTCCACGGATCGATCGTCTGTCTAAATTCCTCACCTGGTCTGAATGCCGATCATCTGATCATTGCCTATTTACTAGCACTAGCGCAGCGGCCGCGGTTATGTCATCGTAACAGTTCCAGCCACAAGAGACAAACCCAAAGAACTGATAAATCACTAAACTAAGATCTAAATCCCTGTTAAAACACAAGAAATTCCATCATAACATCTCGTGTTATGAAAGCTGCAAAGATTTGCAATTTGGAAGCTGGGAATAGCCAATCAAGTTTGCGCTAAATGACTTCCGGTTTGGACCTGCCTCCCTGTTTTGGAAGGTGTTTCTAATATGAGTCGCACGTAGAAGGTTAAATTAAAATTTGTTGGTTTGAAAAAATCTGTACGTGTTATTTTCCTTTTTTCATTATCCTTTTTTTATTTTTCGATTTATTGATGCTCATATCTGTCCATTTATGTGTGCTTTGATGATGCCAAAATTCATGGTTTGTGTATGGTGTTTTTGTACGGTTAATTTGACCGCGTAGAAATATTTGCCATCGGGCGCCGTGTTTCGGGCCGCAAAGAGTTTATTGATTGCGCATTTTATCACGGTCCCTGGTGGCACACGGCTATGATTTTTGAGGGATGTAGTCCCGATTGACCTCGTTGTACGAGAAATTCCCAGAAAACGACACCCAATAAAAGGATGTGGGACGCCCTTATTTCATGGTAGTCTTATATAGGATGATACAAGTTCAACGTAAAAAAATAGGTTGTTAACAAAAAATAAAGGAAACAAAATAGAAACAATCCCCATGCAGAGGCGCAATCGGCCGCCAGCCGCCGCCCGGATAATATAGGATCCGATAACTGGTGTCCGGATAACGAGGTTGGCCTGTTAGTCATGAAATAGTGGATGTACGTGTCTGATGCTCATCCATAATTTGTTTCCGTTGGTAAGGAAAGTTAGAGGTCAAGTTTGTGAGGTGGCACTTTTGGAATGTTGGAATGGCAGCCAAGGATGGGAAAAAGGACAGGGAGGCAAAAGAGGAGGTGGGAGATATGATTTACGAAGCATACTTGGTTACAACATGGTTGAGACTAGCAGAAGATCGGGTTATGTGGAAAGAACATCAGGAGGGCTACATTCAGCAATGGATTGACATAGCCTAGATAATTGACTATTTTCACAAATTTCGCTGTTAATAATTTATTAGGCAATTACCAACGCAAATGTGCAAAATCTCAAATTTTGAAATTGTGAGTGCCTCTCAAAATGATGCTGATATTTAACTTTAAACTAATGAGGAACTTGAATCTAACAAATATGAATCAGTCTCAGTAAAAAAGTATTCAGAAGCTATAGTTCTATTCAATAACTTATGCTCAACACACCTCCAGCCAAAATTTTAGGCCGCGTTGGCGACCGACAGAAGTGGCGTGCCATCAGAGAATTGTCAAGCTATCAGTCATGACGGAGGCATACCAAGGCAAGGTAAGGCCCAGATTGATAAATTGCAAACCTGATAATTGCAAACCTGAAGTGGAATCGGCAAGAGTCCATATGTCCCCCTCCCCCAATTCTGCAAATATCCTGTGGTTTATTTTGTCAAATGCTGCATAATTTGTGGGAAGGTGGCCATACAGACCTCTTTCCGTGGAATCCTTCAATATTTCAGAAAATACCAACTCACCAGGAGGCAAAATGTTTTAACAACTGCCAAATAGCATTTCGTGCAGAGTAAGAGTTACTATTGCCGAGCATAAAGCAATGTTCAACAACTCTTCCATATTATCAGCTATATATTTACATGAAAACAGCTCTTTGAGGAAACACATCAACATCACTTATTATATTTCATTTTTTTACAAGCACCATAATTATCAAAGGATTTCTGATTTCTTGGCAGTAATCTAAACCAAATTTGGTTGCAAGGGTTTTAATCCCCTAAAATTTTCCATAATCTGGCAATTTATAACTATATATAGCTACATTTGGTACTTTTTACCAATTTTCCCTAAATACACATTCGTTCTTTACAGTACCATTAAGGTAAAGCACAAGCTAGGGTCCCAAATGTCAACGACCCTATAACCTGTGGAATCTTTGGCTAGATAATTAATCTAAACTTTGTTTTCCAAACAAATGCACCCCACCTAATATCGACCCATACTACATTGTACTGACCAAGATTTTAAAAAAGTAATAAGTGCCTATTATTACCACAACAATATTAGCCGAGTTGGACAAAAGCCAATCTAACTTCAGATCCAACTTCAATCCAGTTTTATACAACATTTTGCCATTTTTAGTTCGGGTTAGAATGGTTATTAGGATCAAGTGTAGGTTTACATTTAGGGTCAGGGTTGCTAACCAAGCAATGGGAAATGGATACTGGCCTAATGCCGGGTGAATAATCTCGGCTTAAACAAAAATTGTCCAAACAAATATCCCTCCCCCCATATTAATGTGACATTATCACTCGGATGATTCTTCTGAATGGCCCTTTTTCTAAAAATTCATATTAATACCTTATTAATTATTTGGCATATGATTTCATTATTGTTTATCTTTAGTAAAGGCCTTGGTCAAGCGTCTAAGCATTTGTGCTTATTAACCCTACCCCGGACCGGGTCGTTTTGTCGACCAACGGCCCAAATGCAACGAGTGGCACTCTATTTTTTATTTTTACACGGCCCCAGATGCAACGATAGCCAAAGTTTGCGTTTCATTGCATCTCGGCCGTTTTTCCGGCACAGGAATAAGTAGCGTAAGTCAATAAACGGCCCAGATGCAAAAAAACAAAATCGTCATCATTTTCCCGGAAGACGGCCCACATGCAAGGAAAAACATCGCGTCATTTTTCCTGAAGACGGCCCAGATGTCAACGAAAAACATCGCGCGCATTTACCGGAAAGACGTCCCAGAGCACGAGAAACATCGCGTGCTAATGCAGATACAACGGTAAATAAATAAATAAATAACTAACTAAATATGGATGCGTACTGCACACTGATCTGCATGAAAATTTGTAGCTTATAATTCGCCATCTTGAGTGGGCGCTATTACGCCTACAATCATAGTCTGTGCTTGCGCTATTATCTACGTCATGCTCCGTTTACGTCATGAATACGTTTATGCATAATAACAAAATAGCTTATCGAATGGTGGCGCTATCACCATCGAAATCGAAATTGGTCTATGGGCATTTGTCACAGTGTCACCGCGCCTGAATGAAAAGCATTGCCGCCTTCTTCTGGCGGGCAAACCGTCCGAATGGCAGTGAAAAGCAAGTCGCTCATTTCCAGTCCATAACGGCCCAGATGCAAACGAAAACAACATCGCTCATTTTCCGCGGCAAGACGGCCCAAAGCCCAACGAAAAACATCGCGTCATTCTCCGAGAAGACCGGCCCGGTGCAACTGAAACATGCGCGTCCTTTTCCTGTCAAGAACGGCCCAGAGGCAATGAGTGCAATCGAGTCATTTGCCGCGATCAAAAAATTTGTTGACGGCCCAGATGCAAACGAAACACATTTCCGACCGGTACCCACTTTTTCGTTGGCCTCTCATTGCCTCTCGCCGTGTTAGGGTTAATGTTTCATTGGGCTATCTTGAAATCGGTTACTCCTACTCAATTTCGGTGGAAAAGGTACCTTGAAATCCAAGTGTACTTCGGTGTTTTTTCTTTTTTCCATTCCCAGGTATTCCCCTCTAATCTATCTCCAACTGTGGGTCGCTTCTAACCCAGGCTTCCAATGTTTAGCAGGCAGTGGCGTGAACAAAGTCGTAGCCATCGAATTTTGTTTTAGTCTATGCCATACTTACGCACGGCTTGGTGCCTTTCCTGGCTGGCCCAGACTATATTTTGCTGAAATTGGAACCCAATATGGTCGGGTCTGTTTTTGAAATGAACACCGCTAGCATGCGATCGCTTCCAAATGTTCACTGCAAAATCTTTGGGGAAGCCAGCTATGAAGAATTTGTTGGTTAAGGTGATATACCTTCAAGCAGTCAATTACTTCCAAGGTCTTCCTCATACACATTAGAAAATGTTAACACTTCTGCTATTTGATGAATAGTTGTCGGGACTGGGAAACATATTTCTCGAGAAATCAAGAAAAAACTTGAGAAAAACTAATTTTTTACAAGTTTTAATTCCTTAATCGGTTGGTGGAGTAAGAGAAGGGGTATGCGGTGCATATATCTAACATTTTCTTTTTATTCCAGGGCATTAAAAAGGTTGGAGAATTAAGCTGGTCAGGACGAGGGCCTGTGGCTAAACTACAACATATTTACTCTGTCCAGCTCAAAGAATGAAGTAGAGGCGCGACCGTGTACTTTGTACCGACTTTCAGCGCGCGTGTAGGCAAAGCACAAGCGCACTGCAACTGAAAGGTGGCACTAGGTATACCCACGCGTCGTCACTTCATACTTCAGGCAAGACAAAGTATACATTACCCACATAGAGAATCTTATTGCTTGACTTGGAGTAAGGAAGGGGAATCCCAAACTTACATCCTTTACATTCGACTACAAGTCCAAAACCATGTGCATGCCACTGTCATCAACTCTCTGCATTCTGATAAATGCTGCTCAATCTAAAAAATATCTATCTTTCATGGAGATTTGAGCTAAGATGGTATTAGATCAGCTTACTTGCCAACATTAGCTTTGACAAGCTTATCTAGGTCATACAGCAGTTCCAAGATGCAGCTCATCGACCACGCCTGCGTCGGACAGCTATCCTTACAGTGCGATCCATTTTTATTGGTCAGTTCTGGTAGACCACGCCACACTGATGAATTCACCTCCCTGTGATGTTTTGTGAGGACCTTCTGGATGTAGGTCACTGTCTGGCCGAAGAGGTTAGGTTGCTTGTCTTGGCGACAAGAGAAGTGGAGTTTTGCTCGTAGATAGTATCCCATAGGCCACACCCACTCCTACAAAATAATACATGGTATACAGAATTTGAAATGATGCAGTAAAATGTGTTTAGATACAATGAGAAAATGCAGTCCTAGAAACTATACAAAGTTTCAATTCCAAGCTGTATCAAGTTTATTCCAAACTGTATCAAGTTTCACTCCAAAATTTATCACGTTTCACTCCAAACCTTATCAAGTTTCACTCCAAACTGTATCAAGTTTCATTCCAAACTGTATCAAGATTCACTTAAACTGTATCAAGTTTCATTCCAAACTGTATCAAGTTTCATTCCAAACTGTATCAAGTTTCATTCCAAAGTGTATCAAGTTTCATTCCAACTGTATCAAGTTTAATTCCAACTGTATCAAGTTTCATTCCAACCTGTATCAAGTTCATTTCAATAAGTTTCATTCCAAACTGTATCAAGTTTCACTCCAAACTGTATCAAGATTCACTTAAACTGTATCAAGTATCACTCAAAACTGTATCAAGTATCACTCAAAACTGTATCAAGTATCACTCAAAACTGTATCAAGTTTCATTCCAAACTGTATCAAGTTTCATTCCAAACTGTATCAAGTTTCATTCCAAACTGTATCAAGTTTCATTCCAAAGTGTATCAAGTTTCATTCCAAAGTGTATCAAGTTTCATTCCAAAGTGTATCAAGTTTCATTCCAAACTGTATCAAGTTCATTCCAAAGTGTATCAAGTTTCATTCCAAACTGTATCGAGTTTCATTCCAAACTGTATCAAGTTTCATTCCAAACTGTATCAAGTTTCACTCCAAACTGTATTGAGTTTCACACCAAACTGTATGTCTCATTTCATTGAGGTTTTATTCCAAACTGTATCAAGTTTCATCCTAACCATATCAAGTTTCATTCCAACTGTATCATGCTTCATTCCAAACTGTATCAAGTTTCATTCCATCTATCAAGTTTATTCCAAACTGTATCAAGTTTCATCTCAATATAGACATGGAAAAGTTCCCTTAACTACTGGGCTAATCTGAAAAACACTTTGGAATTAAGACATTTACAATAAATTTTTTAAAGGGGTTAGGTGGTTTAATCCTAGCACCTGATTTTTGTTATTCATGGTCACTAGATATCTGAGAAGGTTACTCCAAAAATTGAGGTAGTCGTTTCCATATAGGAAGTCCTGACGCAAATGAGTATTACAATTGATTCCGTCATGCTTGTATGACGGGTGCAGTAGCGCTGACGGAATGAATGGCAATACCTCATTTGCATCAGTGGGACTTCTATATGAAACGTCTACCAAAATTCAGTTGATCTGATGTTGAGTGTAACGTTATGAGTAAATGTTTGTATTACAGTGGCTCATATGCACTGTGTGTAATTTGTCCGTTTACAAAAAGGATTACAAAAAAAATTACGATTTCTTCCAGGGTTGATCGAATTTCAAGGCCAACAGTTCAGATGATTAAGTGGCGGCACAGGCTATGGATCATGAAAGCCCTTTAAGAACACTCTTTTATTTGAAAGTAGGTATCTTAATTTCCATTGTTTTGTTTTTTTGTTTCCTTTCCAAGTCAGTTTTTTTCGAATTCCAGAGGTATTCTTTGTGCATATACATAAAAAAGCTAAATCTTTCCTACCAACTTTGTGTGCCGGTCAAATGAACAAATCTTTATTACAGCTAGGCTAGAGCTACTTGTATGATTTATGAGAGACTTACCGGTCCTAGATGATAGTTAAATCCCCTTGCTCTCTGCAATCATGACCGTCATAAGCGTTGTCATAGTCACCAACATACGCCCAATCACTAAGAACAAAATATGTCATGAAAACATAACGATGCGTTTACAAACTCTGTATAAAATCTTAGGCCATAAAATTTCTGGTGGCTATCTATTGGTGAATTATCTTCTTTTTTTAAAAAAAAAATCCCTGGGCACTACTGGCCTAATGATTGGTTAATTATATGATATTACCCTATGGTCAACTAATCAGATATATGGTAAGAAAATTACAGTGTGGCTAAGTAAGTTTGGTTTGCAATAAGTACCACACCAAAAAGCTATCGCAAATGATTAAAATTTTGCAGTAACACTGGACACCTCTACATCAAAAATACCTCCGTAGAATCCGAGTCGAATACCTAAAGAGCAAAAAAGGTGAAGCAAACCAATGCACCCATTTCATTTGCCATCAATATAAACTCCAATGGACACAAGTTAACACAAACCTGGAGAAAAAATATCACTCTGAAACTCAATATGAGTTATCGATAGAGACGATATTCTTATTGCGTGCAAGAATGAAGAGGCAGCACTCCATGCTCTATTCGAATGCATGGGCAACGCCCAACCAAATCCTAATTTTACGCACAATCTTTCTCACAATTAAGTCACATTCCTGGACATAGAAAATTTCAAGGGTCCGCGATTTGCGGCTAGCCAGCATTGGACCATAGAGTACAATAAAAGGCTGTTGATACTCAACAATACCTTGATCCAAATTCATGTCACGCACCAAACGTGCACGGGTTTCTTAAAAGTGAATGTAACAGATATGCCAGACTTAGTACCTCAGAAACAGACTCCATCGCTAAAAGATATACTTTTGCGAGAAGCTGAAAATAAAAGGTACAGCGCCAATAAGGTAGCCAAAGTCACAAGCGCTATCATACATTCTGTTAGAAATGACTATGTATATAATGTCAAAGACAAGAAAGATCCCATAATTAAGCTCCGGTAACTCTAGTTATAAACCGTGTTCCACACTATAAACCAGTCGACCTCAAAAATGCCCTAATTAAATATGGGAAGAAATCTGAGGTGATCGCAAACTGTCGATAATATTTTCTCGAGAATTTGTTTAATATAGTTTTAAGGAGAGAGCGAACAACCTAAGATGCATTTGTGTCACGAAATTACTCACCGTGTATCCCAATACGGGCAATACACGGGCAGCCTCTCCTAACATCTATTATAGTGTACTCTCATGCTCATCTCTAGGTGGTATCCTCCTCCCCCCTAAATAAAAATCCGTCTTCCTGCTATAGCAACCTAAAAAATACTGTGAGATCCCCACATATACTTAAAAGGTCAAAAGTCAAAAAATCATTTGAGTTCAATCCGTGTCACACACCCTAAATGAGTCTTGGGCCAGTGATTCTTAACAGAATATAGAGTTAATATGTCAATGGGTAAAAGAGGGTACAAATTTGCAAAAAATAACTTATGAGAATTCTACAGAAGCTATTCCTGCAAATTTCAAATATTTTGACTCACTGATAGTGCCTTTATCCATAATTCCTTCCCACACACCCCTTACAAAACCCTACAGCACTGAGGCCAGAGAAGTCTTGTATGCTGCAATTGCATCATTAATCAAAGACACTTGTAGGCACGAAATCACTTGTCAGGCCAAGCCAGCAACACACTCTTCTGGGACAGAAGCTAAGAACAGGAGGGAGTTAGTGCTGATAGGTCCCTTCTATATTATAATAGGCCATGTGTATCTGTCTGTCTGTCTATGTGTCTGTCTGCCCTTTTTCTTGGATTCTGGGGGTCGTACGGTCACAAAACTTGGTGGGTGGGTTTAGCTTGGGCCAGGCCAGACCAAGTTCGATTGGTTTGCAGATACGCACCCCAAAAGCCGGGTAATCGCGAAAAATGGTTTTCAAACTAGTGCTTTAAAAAAAGCCAGGTGATCACGAAACCTGGGGACTGCATAGTTATTCTCTTATTTTAAAAGAAAAGAAAATAATAACTATGCGGCTTACTCTGGATCCAGCGTCTTCATTCCAAGTGGGCCCACCAGGTGCTTCTCACAAGTGTCAAGGGCAATCCATGCATGCTTAGGAACAAATAGCTCAGGTGCCTGCACAGTACAGAAACACAAGAATAATTAGCTCTTACTTCATATACACAGCCACAGCCACACACACCACATGCACATGCAAACACACACACACACAAACACACACACAGACACACACACACACGCACATACTTACATATGCGCTACATATACACACACACACACACACACACCCCACACACACACATAGACACACTTGGACCAAGTGCACTCATGTAGACCAGTAATCAAGAACCCAACACCCTTCTTGGGACAGTATAGCAAAGAAAAATATGCAATCGTACTAAAATTAACCCTTACTAAAATCTATTATTAGAAAATAATTTGGACGTTTATATTTTATGAAACTCACAAGAGTTGAATGATATTATCCTTATTATCTTAGTTTGACTTGCCTATCAGCCCAGGGCATTAACAACATTGCCATCATTTATGGTGTGTCTGGCAGGCTTTTTGAAAAACACACAGGCATTGCCCACATTCTTGTTGTATGTGTTAACCCACCTGGCACGTGTCAGATTAGTATCTTGAAACAGGTCCAGGGAATACAATATCTACAAAATTTTTAAATATGACAAAAAAATGCTGACAATGACAATGCCCAGGAAAGTCAAACTAAGATGGAGATGATAATTTATATAATATTGGATGGCTGAGGTTGATAACAGAAAATATCGCTCAAGCCTAAAATCAAATATCGAGCGAGGCGAAGACGAGCCTGATATTTTCTTGGCGAGGGCGATATTTTCTGTTAGGTGCCTGCATATACACAACCACACCCACAGAAAATATCACCTAAGCCTAATCAAATATCAAGCGAGTAGAAGACAAGCCTGATACTTTCTTGGCGAGGGCGATATTTTCTGTTATCAACCAAAACAGTCATCCAATATTATTATCATCATGCAAGAAGAAGCTGACTTGAACAAAAAATAGTTAAAATAGCTTCAAAACTAAGTAAAAGAGTATTTGCTTGACAAGTTGCCAATATTTTTGAGGATTGTTTTTTATGCAGCTGTTGTGGTACACGCTACTCGCACTGCAGTATTGCACCACAGAAGCTTCAGATGCATAATTAATAGCAGTTATTCCTGCAAGTTGTACAAAATTAAACATCACAATATTTCTAATAAGTTTACCGTGGTTTTAGAAAAAGGTTAATGTAGATGTTGGAAATATTTTAAAGGTGGGGGATATCCCATTAAGATTCAGAGTACGTAAAGAGAAGAAAAATGTTCAGTTTACCTAACACATGCCAAATACATAAGCAATCCAATAAACTTACCACCACCATAGATAGGGGATAATTAGGTCTCAGTTGATAATCGGCCCAGAATTGCGTTGCTCCCACGCTATCCTTGTACATGCCTCGTTTGTTGATCATCTTGTTGGTTTGTTTGTTAGCATCAGGTGCTATCCAGAAGTTGTCTTCAAAGTGAGCCTGAATCTTAGCATCCCATTCCTTGTACGTCATCTTGCACGGCTTGCCTAAGAATAGGAAAATCAAGTCAGTTTTATGCTATATAGAAGCTAATGCCACATGTACAAAAATAAAATTACACCAAATAATGAATAGTATTAATCATCTATCATTCTGCAAGATATTGAAAACTTTGACATCAATGTATGTCGACGAGCATGTGTAAACCCATGCGCATTTTGGATTCTGTGCTCCAAAACTCTGAGTAACATCACTAAAATATGCTATAACATGGGTAATGGTAAAAACAGTTTTCAAACAAAATAGTAATATTTATTTCCCACTACTTCCCAGTTTTGAGAGAGTACCATGCCCGTATGCAGGGAGGGGAGGGGTAGGGGCAGTTGCAGTCACAGCCCCCTCCCCACCCCCCATTCCACAAAAGGGGGCCACATTTTACTAATTTTTTTAAATAAAAAGGTCCAAAATTTAGAGATTTTTTGGCAAGAAAGTCCACTTTCTGGTGATGAGATGTTAAAAAATTCCAAAACAAGGACCATTTGGAGGGGGAGTGTGTTAGGTCAACTTTTACCAGAAAGATTCACTTTTCCAAAGTCCCACACCCCCCACGAAATAAAACCTGCATATGGCCCTGGCAAATACAGTATAAGGAGGACAAAATGCACTGACCAATTTGTTACTAAAAACTACTTTATTATCTACTTAAACCACAAATACTGCCAAATAATGTGACCAATGGACAATAATTAACGTTTCTTTCCTTACCGTCAATTCTCGTACTGAATTCCTTGTATGGATAATCTCCTTGTTTGTTGAGTTTTACCAACCAATGCAATGCCGACTTGCAAAGAGCAACAATTTCAATTGCTGAGCCATCCCTGTAATAAGCATATAAATATTATTTGGTCTAGCCAATACTTTTCCCACTAGGCC
The DNA here is from genome assembly GCA_023653785.1 of Ophioderma brevispina. Lineage (NCBI taxonomy): Eukaryota > Metazoa > Echinodermata > Ophiuroidea > Amphilepidida > Ophiodermatidae > Ophioderma > Ophioderma brevispina. The sequence goes on from JAMKCH010014273.1 coordinate 24,204, forward strand.
CTAACCTTACTATAGCTTGCTCAAAGCTTTGGGCTTATCCACTAAAACCAATTCTTTGGGGTTTTTGTAATCAGTATTGGAGGAAGTTGCCATTTTTTTGGGGGGGGGGTTCAGTTTACCAAGCTGGAGAGCAGAGTGAGTGGAGCAAATGGAGCTCATAACATTGTGAGGAAAATTTGTCATTAAAAATTTCCAAAATTGAAATTTCTTTTTCCTAATCATGACTACTTAGCAAATCGATAGCCAAAATATACTCACCAGAATGTTGTGAGATTATTCTATTTACATACATGTATACTTACGAATGATCCAACTAGTGCATTTTTTGTGCTCAAAAAAGCCTCGAGACACCCCTAATGCTACATTAAAAAATTTCGGTACGCCCATGCCTGGTAGCGGTCCCACGCTAGCATCGGTACGCCCATCACTAATGCCACTGGCACCCAGAATCCTTTGCTCATTTTTGTACCTTCCCCAAGGCTCCACTTGCGGGGAAGGGCCTGGATGAGGGTTACTAGTTGGATCATTCGTAAGTATACATGTTGTAAATAGAATAATCTCACCACATTCTGGTGAGTATATTCTATTACATCCATTTTATCATTTACGAAATGATCCAACTATATGACTGCAACACTGGTCACTAGGTGGAGGAAAGTGTAGCGGTTTTTTAGATAGTCTCAGTTGCTGCGGGTTTCTCGCCATGTGAAAATTTTATGGAAGCTGAAATAATAATTATTGCCCCAATATACAGCCATATACATATATACATGATAGCATATCAATAACAGCACATCTGTATCAAGGCATACATAGTTATGTAAAAACCGGCATTCCTCACCTTATGAGCATAATGGTAATGATGCATAGCATCCCTCCTCTTACTCTGACTGCTTTGCTGACAGGATGGTTTTGGCCACAATTTGGTTACTTGTAAGGAGTCCTTCATATAAACGTTCTGGAACGTTGGAGGCGTCCTCCATCCTGCTGCTTCCATAATATCAGAAATGTTCACTCCTAAGTGAAAAGCCCAAGATGTTTGGCCCCGACTTCTTACATTTTCATGAGCATGCGGGTTAAGGGCGATGTTACTGTCCAGTGACAAGGCTTTCACTTTCAAAGCATCAGAGATGAGGGAAGTGACCCAGCGTGATAATGTTTGCTTTGTTGCAGGTCTGTAAGGTTTAGTTGTAGTGATGAAGAGGTGGTCAGAAATTGAATCCATAGATTTCCTTAAGAAGGCAGTGTGGTGGTAATAATGTCGAAGAGCCCTGACTGGACACCAACGTTTATCTTCAGGATCACCAGTAACTCTGGGAAGCTCTGGAAGAACTATTGGCTGAGGTGCATAATTGAGTGTCTGTGTTTGGCCATGAAACCAGCACGAGGAAGTAGAGTGACATTGTGAGAGTCGGAGAATCTCATATACTTCTTGTCAGTAGATAACGCATGGATTTCTGAAAATCGTCTGGTAGTGTGAGCCATAAGAAGGGGAATGCAGCTTGCTAGTTCAAGTCGAGAAGCGTAGCCTTATCCAATGGTTCAAAAGGCTCGCCGGCGACACCCTGAAGAACTAATGGAAGATCCCACGAAGGAGTGAGCTTTCTAATGGTAGGACGTTTGTTAAGCATTCCCTTAATGAGATCCGAGAGACTCTTATCTTCTCTAATCATGTCCGGATTATCATGAACAGTAGAAATGGCTGACAAGTAGTTTCTAATAGTTGAAGGTTGTAGGTTTTCTTGAAAAAGCGAGGTCAGGAAGTTAGCCACGTCTCCTACAGAGGCAGTATGCGGATCAACCTTGGATATCTTGCACCAGATGTTGAAGCGTCGAAGTCTACTATTGTAGATAATGGAGGTTGACTTCCTTCTTGCTCCCGCCGGCAGGGAGGCAGCTTCTTCTGAAAAGCCCTTGCGTTTAAAGGCGAGCTTGAGAGAGGCCACACAGTCAAGTGTAGAGATCTTAGCCTTTGGAGCGACACTCTTTTGTTTCTTCCGTCCACCAGCAGATTTTGCCTTACAGGAATCAGTCTTGGATGATCCTCCAGCATGCTGACCAGCCTTAAAAACCAAACCTGACGTGGCCAAAATGGGGCTACAAGCAGCATCTTGCATGACTTTGATTGCTGTAACTTTGTTAGTACCTTCGCCAGAATTGTTATCGGTGGAAAGGCGTATGCAATCAGATTGTCTCAACTTATTGTAAAGCAGTCTCTCACCCAGGCTTTCTCGTCCGCTAGCCACGTGCAGTATGTTGGGAGTTGGTGATTCTTGTTGTTCGCAAACAGATCTACCATGGGCCTGTAAAGTCTTAGAAAAATCATCTGGCATATACGGCTGTTGAGATGCCACTCCACAGTTGATTCCGAATAAGCTATCATTTTGGCTGACTTTCCTCTGGAGAGGCTGTCTGCGATATAGTTGATAACTCCAGGGAGATGTTCCGCCTTCAGGGTAATTGAATGATTCTGGCACCAAGTGAGGAGGCGGATGGTTGCAGTGCACATGAGGATACTCTTTGTTCCTCCTTGGTGGTTTATGTAGGCAACTACAGTGGAATTGTCTGATTGATTTCACCCGACTTCCCAGATCACAGATACCATCTGTTTGAATCGCCTTAGAGTGTGGCAAAAAACAGCAAGCAAATCTAGTACATTTATGTGGAGCTTCCTTATCATCTTAGACCCCATGTTTCCTCTTATTTTGTGGGACCTCAGGAATGCTCCCCAACCTATCTTCGAAGAATTTTTATGTCGTTAAATTATTGACTTGTGAGGTACTTTGTGGAACCTATTTCCTACCATAAGGTTCTTTGAGCTGCTGAACCAGCGTAGATGCTTCACAATCTTGATTTCAAAGGAACACTGACGGTGTCGATCGTGACGGAGGGTCTCTGAGTAGCTCGACATCTTAAAAATTCTTTAAAACAAAATGTTTATAGGCTCCCTAACCAAGGTTCTCCCCACTAAGAATTACAATAAAAGAAACAATAAAGTGGTTGCTACTTTATGGATTGGTTTTGAAAATTAAAAATGGCCATAAAGATTTGTAACACAGGATTTTCATTGTTTGCTCTACAATTACAACTGTGATAGTATAAATTGCATCATGGAAAGGGAATGGGAAAATGGGTTAAATAATCATTTATTCATTTACAAAAAACGTGTAATTTAAAAATAAAATTGTTAACAAATTTACTAGAATTGCAAGGTCTTACTAACATGCTATAAAAAAACTTGTAAATTACTTTTGAAAAACCAAAAAACAGCTTGTTAAGAACTGAAGTAGCCTGATGATTTTGAAGTGCAAAAGCCAGATAGAATATGGTGTAATTTACGTTTTGGGTTTATAATACATTTCTTTATTTCTTACAGTTTCTTCCAATTTCTTCAGTTTCGTCTGGAACTGGAAGAACCCCCCTTTTTTCCAGGTTCTTTCATTCTTCCGGACGAACATAGTTTTCTGACGAAGTTTCCCAACCCTGGTAGCTCCAAAGTGTAGCTGGAGAAGTATCATCCTCAATCTGCAGAGGGTAGAAGGTCTACCAGACTTGCAGGCATTTCCTAAGCAGGGAAGGCCACAAGATAAGCAGGGAGATAAAGTTCTCTCAGAATGAGCAGGATGCAATCTCTCAATTTTGTAATTCTTCTTCTGTTGGAAAAGGCTTTGAACTTTATTAAAGTCCAAGATTGCTCCTAGAAACTCCGGGATTCGGGACTCGGGATGGAGGTTCGATTTCTTTAGGTTTATCATGAAGCCCCAGCTCCGTTACCGTCTTTCATAACAAATGTTAACTGTCTTAACAGGTTTGACTTGCTTGGAGCCACAATCAAACCAAATCGTCGAGAAAAGAGAAGATTTGTGAATTACCCCTCCTTCTCAGATATTCTGCCACTGTCTTTACCAATCTTGTAAAAGGTGAGGGGAGCAGTTGAAAGTCTTGATGGCAGAACCTCGGAAGTAAAACTGTAAAGACTGGTTGTCGGAATCTGAAGCGAAGACATCTTTGATGAGGAGGATAAACTGGAACATGGAGGTAGGCGTATTTTAAATCCAATGTCGCTCCGAACCAGCCCTTCTTCAGCTCTTTGCTGACAGCTCGAGAAAGGGTTTCCTTTCTGAAATGTCGGACATAATAAATCTGTCAGAGGGCGTTTAGATTTATGATGGGTTCTGAGTCTCCCGTTTTCTTCGGAGCTAGGAAGAAAATTGAATAAAAACTTCATAATATTTTATGGAAAAATTTGCATTTTTCCGTAACAACCTATTCACGTCGTTCTTCAAAATCATAGCCTTTAATGTCTCTTTTGGCATAGGCGTAGTGCAAAATATGACTTCATCGGAGGACAGAGCAGTAAACTCCAATGGTAACCCTTCTGAAATCGTTTGTAGGACCATTGATCCGAGGGTTATCGACCGCCATGCAAGGAGGAATAAGCTTTAGATGCCACCCCCCACTGGCGTTCATGGTAGGTAAGAGTCAATGTACCTCCTCCCCTACTCGCACCCCGAGAATAATTCCTGTACTGTCTAGACCCTCTATAGTTGGATTTGCTGTCCTAGAGTCGTAGCCTGACTTCCGAAAAAGAACCTCTATTCCCTCTGTTTGCAGGAGTATAGTTGGAAGCAGAAGGCCCTTTGCCGGGTAGCCCTAAATCATAAGGTCTGTAATCGATAGGGTCTAATCTGGGAGGAACATCTAGGCTTATTACTGTTAGATTCTTGCAGACTTGATCTTGCAGCTTTAACACGTTATGCTTCCTGGGAGGCTAAACTAGACCACTGTCATCCAAGAGATCCTTTCCCCTTGGAGCATTCAAGAGAACGTCTTTGGCTGTAAATTTCAAAGCGTCAACAGCATTCTGTCTTTCAGAAGCCACAGTTGGTAAGCAATCTGGTAAAAGCCCGCAGAGGAAGAAGAAACGTGTGAAATAAATCTATAGTAAAAAGACATCTCTCAAGAGCTCAGTAGACAGCTTACATTAGGCTCCAAACAATCCATTCATAAGGTTGACTCAGAGACAATAAGGTACATTTGAAGGTATCAGCCATCACGGGCAATCTGTTCCAATTGGCGAAGGATCAGCATCCTTGCCCTTATTCCAAGAATCAACTCTATGGACGGGTTCCTTATGTTTCTATAGAAGAACCATCTTCAACACCAGTTGATGGGCATGGTCTCGGCTTGCAGAGGTTCTCTTCTCATCAGACTTCATCTTATTCCAGCATGTCTGGGGACCAAAGGAACTGAGAAGAATTCTTATCTTCCTCACTGTCGGGAAAGACTCAGGAATCAATCTGAGAAGGGGAGTCTTCTTTTGATAATCGGACATATAGCCTTCGAACTTTATCAATAGTCTGTTTAAATCGGCTGTAAAAAGGAATGTAGGCTTTACCACTTGTTTCTGTAATGCCTTTGCAGCTAAACCAGGTCCAAGACTTAGAATCTTGACCGAGGAGAATCCATTTCAAACTTCGATGAACCAAAACGGACGCCAAAAAGGGCGCAGCAACATTAGGAGATAAGTACTGTAGATCTTCAAAGTCCTCCGTCAAGAAAAGAGTAACATTCAGATAATGGACCTCCCATAATCTGGGAATCCTCTCTCAGTTCTGGGAACTGGAGTGCCTTTACTAGATGTGCATGAGTGGCGCAGCATCAGCCGGATATTGGTTGAGTATGCTTCTCTAGTAATTCAGCTTGGATTGTACCGACAGGGAGCTTGTATCGATGTAGGCTCATTGTTATGGTGACTCCAGTAAGATATTGAGAGGATTCATCCTTAAACAATATCATCAGATATAACACCTTTAGGTTTCAAATCGTAATGCTGTGAAGCAGACTTTCCTCTTTCACTAGCTATAGATTTTTTAACTCTAGATCTTGGAGTATCAGCATCATCTGCACGACCAGATTAGAATAAATAACTGGAATCATTTAACTTAGATCCTACTAGAAGGAACACTATAAGAGGCAATGTCACCGTTGTCGGAAGAACGTCTTGTCTAGGCTTTAGACCGAGGGGGAGAAGTAATTGCTTTTATCTCCATAATCAGATCTGGATATATTTGGTTTGTGAAGGAAAGAGTCTTCATATGTCTGATCAAAAAACTCTTCCGACCATAGAACTTGGAATCCCGACGTAAGGGAACTATTCGAAGGAGAGCCTCTAGATCTTTAATAATCATCGGGCTAGGAGAATCTGATGTGTCATTCTTCGTACTACTTGTATGAGACTTTATAGGCGGAGAGGAGAAAGTATTCTTAATTAACTTTAGAGCTATCCCATCCGAAGAAACTCGGCTACGATGACTGGAATATCTCTCTGAAGAAGACTTTTTAAGTAACAGGAACTAAATCCACATCCTTTCCCTAGATCGCCGTCTATGGTGACTATTACTGGAAGACTTGAGTAACCGGACTGTACCCCTGGAAGGAAGAGCGCGTAGAAGAGACAGTAGAGGAACCTTTCCCTTCTGGTATCAGCTGAGTGTACGGCGGGAGAGGAACTCTTCCTGGAAGTCGACGGACGTAGACGCCGAATGACTGGTAGGTGACGGGGAATAAATGCGCTGAAGAAGGTAGGGTACCGGCCCCAGACGGTTGAGCTCAACGGAACAGCGGTTGAAGAATTACATCCGAAGCAACAAGTGACGGTCCGACGGTGATTCGGCGGAGAGAAAACGGTTTGAAGTATTTACACAAGGAGAGCTACGGTGATGGCCCAAAGATCGACTAGGCCGGATGGACGGGCGGACCGGAAAACAACTGTGCTCTTGGAAAGAAGCGGAGTAAGAACTTTCCCTTTATCGTTTTACACCTCGCTTCAAACAACTCCTAACTTTCTTCAGAGCAGAGGAGAAGCTCTGTCCACGTCGAAAGATATCAACTCCGCCATCACCATACAAAGTCTATTCCTCTAAATGTAAAACTCATTGACCCGTCGGTATACTATCGTAAAATCGGCGCCCTTGCAGTAAAACGGAATTGAGTCATATTCCCGGGACGTGATGCGGCCGTCAGAGGTGTAGACTGACTATAGAACCTTATCATCACCCTCAATTAATTACTTCTATAGCATCATCACACACGGGCAGCCAGCCACCAGAAAAGCCACCAGGCTTACGGGTACCACCGGTACACTCTATATTTCCATATCACATAATAGGTACTAACAATGGCAAGATGAGATCATCGCCGCTGCACGGGTGCCGCTCAGTCTTTAGTATTAAAATCATCAAACACCATGGATGCCGGTGGACTGTAGCTGTTTATCTTTCACAACCACGGAGAGGTGGAGTTGCAAGGCCTGACTGCCTCAAGTATTGTGGATCGTCACTGGATGAGGCAAAGCTCCTTTCAGTTTAAGACACTGAGACAAAGCGGATTATCGAGGTAGAGAACATCACTAGGCATGGCTGGATTTCTTTCAAGTTGATGAGCGCCGGCACCGCCGGACTACTAAACCGTGATAATTCTTCCAAATTCACTATGATGGAAGGAGTGGATGGACCAGCCAGTCGTAAGTTAACACTTTAATCCACCCGGATTAATCATTCAATGGCCCTTTATCTTAAAAAACTGCAGGAGTGGCTGGACGAGATTGCCCTTATAAATTGTGAAGCCTCTCAGCCACAGTAGTTAATATCGCCTGGAGACTAGAATCAAGGTGAACTTTGATTGTATGAAGTGTCTTGGTTGAGTGAATGAGATAGAACCTTCACTGGTCGAAGACCCGGAGGGAGACGCCCTGAACGGAGATGGAATTGTACTAGCCTTGGCCTTTTGTCTTCTTTCTTTCTTCCATATACAGATCCAACTAATCAAAATACTTCTGGTCTCAATTCTGACCACCCTTTGAGTTTATGTACAAGGGTCTTCTTTGAACAATTTCTACACTTCACACACATTCAGTGGGTCCTTGTCCTGTCTTCGAAGGAACTCTTCCATCCTAACCATCTTCGGAAGCGGTTAAGGTGAATTGGAGGAGTCATCTCTTGTAACATCAAAAAGATATACTTGTAACGGTTGTTAGATAGTTAAGATAGGCCCGCGCGAGAACCAGGAGGTTCCAAACGGTTCGAACAGGAAAAAGCCAGGGACAGACAGACGAGAAGGAAGGAACAGGGCACCCCCAAAAAAATCTTGAGAAGAATTTGAGATCATCGGCAGACGAAATGGCAGTACATTGAGAACACAAATGACCATGGCTATCCAACAAGGGCGACGAAAAGAGCAAATATAATAATGCAACGAGCAGACACGAGACAGGAACATATCCCCAACATGCCCTGCGGGTCTAAGCGTGTGGACTTAATAGGGGGGGAGCTAAACCTGGCCCACTTAATACCCATTAATACCCGCAGTACAAGCAGCGCGAAAACAAATGGCATGAGGCTTGTGGGCAACCATTGAAAGGATAAACATAATAGATATATGTACTTATGTCCACAGCGTTCGAATACGATCTTGAGAAAATCATCACAAAAACATACGATCAACACATCTCCAAACTTCCGTGATCCATACATTTAATAAACGTTTACCAGATGTGAGATATATAAATGTCTCCAATTAACGGCGATAATGGGGAAACAATTATGTATAAATATCCAATAAAATACAACATGGTGCCCCAACTGAGACACAAAAAAAGAGCAAAGATCTGGGTGCCCAGTGGCGATAGTGATGCGCGTACCGATGCTAGCGTTTAGGACCGCTGCTAAGCATGGGCGTACACACAAAATTTTTAAGTGGCATTAGGGGGTATCGCAGGCTTTTTTTTTTAGACACAAAATATGCACTAGTTGGATCATGTAATGTATAAAATGGATGTAATAGAATGTAGTGGTCGGATAAGAATAACAGGCGGTGTCGGAAAAAAATAAATACTCTCTGGTGGAATAACTGTCTATGCTATTTGGGGACATTTAAAAGAATTTAATGTGACAATTGTTATTATTATGGGACTTTTAGTTCTCTGCAGGTTCTGGAAAAGATGTTAGGATTGTCTTATATGGCCTCCATTTTTCTGAATAACTTTAAAAATATTATGTTCTCAATTGATTTGAGAAGAAGATTCTCAGGGAAAAGTATTTTGTTTACTATAAAAGAGAGAAAGGGGAATACCCCTAGTTTGTTTTGCCTAAGTGCACCCTGTTAGCTTGCACACTAGGGGAAGTGGGGGGATTCCCAAGGCTGCTAATCTTAGAAACTTGTTTATGTTTGAGATCAAAACATTCAGACCTAGGGAATCCCCCCACAAAGTTTTATATATGAATTGATGTATTCGGTGTGGAATTCTGATTGTCGGCTAGTGTAAGGTTATGTTTATGGCATGCGAATGATGTAAGGATTGTTAGAAAGGGAATTTATCTGTGAGTAGTTAAATACTACACTGGAAGACGCTGTCAGCAGTTGCAATCAGCTATACATTATAGTTGTAGCTGGTTTTATCTACACTATTGGGTAGATTTGTGCTCCACACAGTGCCAGGATTTTATATATTTTAATTCCATGTGCGCTGAGTGCTGTAATTATTCTACTGTCGTCTTTGAGCCGAAAGGCTGGGAATCAAAATAGGATTTCCAAATTGTGACTATAGAAAATAGGATTATCTTGGACTGATATCTGTCGTGGATTATGTCGTCTAGGGACTTAATTTTAACCTTGTTGTCTTGAACTGCTGGACAAAAGTTATATTCAGGACTGAGAATATTCCCATGGAAATATACTACCTGAAGAATTAACTACATGTATGTGAACCTTGGAACTTCATGTTTTTGAGTCTTCGCTGTGAGTAGATCATCTTTTGAACTGCAACGCCTTCAACATAGGATACTGGAATACTATTGATAAGTATATAAAATGTGTAATTAATGTAATGTTGTTTTTGGACATACCAATCTTGAACCAACTCAAGTAAAGATCTTAAAATCTGTTTTATTATATAAAATTCAGATCACTGTGTGCACACCTCGTTTATTAGTGTTTGAAGGTATGTCTGACCTTAGACGTCTCGAGACGTCATAACAGGATGCAGACACAACGCAGGATGGAATGGCTGGAGAAAGGTGACAGCCTGATAAGAATGATGCGCAATAAGAGGGTACCACCGAAAGTAAAAGGAAAGATTATACAAAACCATGATAAGACAGCTATTTTGTGTAGAATGGAGGCAGTGCGGTTATCCAGAAGCAGAAAAGCAGATGAGGTGGCTGAAATGAAAATGCTGAGGTTCTCCCTGGGATTGACGATAAAGGATAGACTCAGAAATGAATCTATTGGAGACAACTAAAGGTGGAGAGTTTGTGGTAAGCTGAGAGAGACCATGCTAGTGGGCTATCTCAGACGCAGAGCGCGTCCCTATGTTGGAAAATGGACAATGGAATCAAGGTTGGAAGGCAGGAATAAGGTAGAACGAAAGCAAGATAGGACAGATTTTGTCAATTAAAAAAAAAAAGGGGATATGAAAAGCACTGGACTGACAGGCTTAGACAGGGAATTATGGAGGGAATGCAATCCACACCGGCGACCCTTCTTGAAGTAGGAATAAAACCAGAAGAAGAAAAGTTCTCTACAGATTTTTAAAGGATGTCCTCAAATTATTTTAGGAGGTTACCTGTCCCCATTCCCACCAGTCCCCCACCATGTTATTACTGTCTGTCTTTGGTCTTGTATCTAAGCCTTTACAAGTCTTCATAAGAGACCCAACATTCCTGCTTTTTAAAAAGAATCTACAACTTTATATGGCATAATTAAATTCATACGGACACTAGGAATTTGCATGTGACAATAAAATGTACTTTAACAGATATTTTCACAACAAGGTCAAAATTGGAGTAGAGGTTTCCCTTTGTTCAAGCATTTTGATTTCCCCTTTATCATCCATGTCCCACAATTCCATTCACTTCCTCCAAATGGGAAAACCCATCCACAGGATCTACACCACTGTCACATTGAATACCTGAGAAACAACCGAGGGGAGGTAATTGTTTGTTTTTATTGGTAATATCAGCATGGAAGTACAATAACCATGCTCACAAAGAAAGCAAAAGAAAAAAGTAAATGACAATATACAAACCAGAAATATTAAATAAAAAATGGGCACAATAAAAAGAATCAGTTACAAAGCATGTCTGATGAAAACACACGACACCACAGCTGACATACCCCAACCAAGATGGCCCATTAAGCCTGCCAACAATCACAGAAGGAAGTTTTGTTTCCAATGGGGTTCCAGTAAACAAAGCAAAGCACGAGTAAAAGTACAGGAATGAAAAATAACAATGGGAAAGGGAAAAAGACGCCATGGAGGGGGATAAACTGTAAACTCAGCCATTTCTTAATTGAGTATTACTAGCAAGATGTTTTTTCACATCATTTTAAAAGGCAAGCTTGGTGAGGATGGACTTTTGTTGTGGCAGTTACATTCCATCCAGAATGGCGTTGTGTAATAAATGATGTGGAGGCAATACCAAAGTAAGACGGTATTGCTCTGCAAAAATTGGTAGCTGATATGGTTCTGAGAGAGGATATTTGATATTAGTCCAGAAGTATGATTTGACCCCCACAAAAATGGAACGAAAAATTTTGTGTTAATGTACTTGAAAATAGTCCAAAAATAATATATTAAAAGTCTCCCAAAATCAACCTAGTGGAACTGTAGAAATAATGGGCGAAACGTTTGTACCCGGGGTAAAAAATTAGAAATTGTTCGAATGATTTAAATGACTGTACCAATTTATTGGGATATTCCTAAGGTTTAAAAAAAAGGTAAGTTTGCCCTATCTATGCATTATAGTTTTAGTACAATAGGCTCATAACAGTTGAAGGTCCTGGGGTAAAATCATAAAATGGTCGATTTGATCGGACTGGTGTAACTGTTAATTTGTCCCAATAGATAAGTAAATGTAAATAGATCGTTGTTTGAACTTGTCTATATAAGAATTACAGAGCTTGATAGTGCCCTCCCAGAGACCCTGTAGCCCCCCCGTCCATTTTGCGTTCCAATTATGCAAGCAAATATTATCGTGGTGCGACCAGTGATATTTTCGGTTCTGGACATTCAGAACAATTGACACATTTTTATAACGAACGGATAAATCTGAAAAATTACCCCCCATGTGAACCTTGAACATATTTGTTTTTTTTTGGATCATACTATTGACCACAACCTGAGATTGGCCAAACTTACGTTTTATAATGGAAATGTAACGAAAATTTCGCATACTTTTCGACACGTTTTGATACGTTTCATATTTTGACCCATGTATAAAACCTAACCCCTTAAAAATATATGTTTCCACTCCTTTGATTTTCGTAGACTTTTATATGTTGTTTTAAAGGTCTTCTCAATACAATTCCTGTGGAATGATCTGTTGCAATTAGTGTGGGTTAAGGCAGCATTCATTTTTTTGAATGCGCTCGATCCTAGAGTTCTACAAAGGTAAAAAAAGTACCTCTTTTAAGTCACCAATATCTAAAGGTGTATTGTAGGCATTCTCAGTTGCTGTTCCAGAAAGCATTGACAGCATTTATCATAACATTCATGTCAAAGCTCGAAGTACGGAATCGTTTTCTACTGGGCTATTACATAACTAATTTCTCCCCCCCCATGGAATATCGACTAGAAGCACAGTTTCAGAGGGGATCAAAAATCATCATTTGGCTTCACGTTCAGAGTAGCTTCAAAAAAGCTGCGTCAACCTATGGATCTTTTGGCTGAATGGGATGAAGAGGTCTAGCGGTCAACACGGTTAATGCATCATTTAAGTGCCTGAGTACCTCGTTAAAGAGAAATAAACATTTCAATTGGAATCATTTTTGTACATAAACCAATGCAATTTATTTGGTGGTGTGCACCCGTTGTGTGTTGTTTTTTAGAGGCGAGGCCCTATATTACTGTACAAAACTGGACCAAGAGTTCAGTGGACTATAATTCATTTCACAGTGGTCCTCTTTAGAACTAAGGGCAAAACAAAAGTGCCTATGATCACCACCAGACCTCTGAATGTCACTTTAACCAAGCTTACCTTGATGGCTCATGTTATGATCCAGTCCTGGTCCTGCATGCCTTTCCCTGTAGGAAATACCTTCAACATGTCTCTGTAGGGACTCATGGATCACATCGCACAGGTTTTGTTCCTGCATTGAAACAATTTCATTGAAACAAACTGTTTAACTATACTTTGCTGTTTGATTAGTAATATACATTGTTAAAATTACTTTTTATAATAATAATTTTTTTACATTCAGCAAATGCCAGAAATCCCAAATAGTAAACTGATTTGAAACATGAGCCATTTTAATGTAAACAAACAAACAAACACACAAGTAAACAAGGCGAATTCGTATTTACCCGATGCTTAAATATGTCCCCGCTGAATGTCACAATCACTAAGAAGTGAAAACTAAAACTGCACCAGACTACCCCCTAATTCTGGCCAACACTCCCTTATATTACAAAAAATTAATTAGCTAATTAGAAGACAAATATGAAATCGGGAACTGATGGGCGCATCCATGTTACCAATAATCTCACGGCCATAGTGACGTTTTGGCCATCTGCTACGTCATGTCTATAGTTTGTCCTATGATGATTGTCAAAACAAAGTAATTTACTTTGAGTATCTAATAGGTTTGCATGCCTTGAATCGATGTGTATCTGCAGTGATTATATTCCAATAAAGAAATAACTACTTCACAGATTAACCTCAATACAAATAACGAGTTGGCCTCCTTACTTCGGATGTAAAGATTTTCCAATGCCAGAGTCAATTGAAGTCCCACCTGTCCCACATCACCGTTCAGCTGGCCAGAGAGCAAAATAGTGTCATTCCAAGGTACGTATTGAAGGTCTCAATTGATTTTATGCGGGGAATTCCAAGCGATTGTATAGCATGTGGCATTGAGGGACTCTAATATGAATGGCTCTACTCGAGCATTACATGCTGAATAACGTTTCGGTTGACATTTAGTCCCGCTTTTTAAAAACTTAGAATATAGTGACATTTTGTGAGACACACTATATAATCCGCTAAAATTCTAACATTCCATCACACACCTGCTTTATTTGTTGGCAACATGGCTGCTCCCATCAACCCAGTGAGAACAATAAGCAAAGCGTAGCATGATGATCTCCTTTAAAGCCAGGACCACTAGACCACCCCACCATAGATAAACCATACAATGACCTTCCACCCACAAAAATAAGTTTCCACCACTTTTGCCTAAATTATCCATAACTCACAAAGACAAATCGTTGATGAACTTCATCCATAACTCACCAAAAATAACTCTAAAAACATCTAAAAGGGTCAAATGTTGACCTTGTTTGTGAAATGTTGACTTTTTTGACATTTCCCCACCCCCAACAGACCCAGGGCGAATGAATTACATGGTTAGTAGGGGTCATTCCTCGCATACAAGATACCCCAAGTTTGGCTACTCTAGCTCATCTAGAACAAAAGATATGACCAAATGTTCCAGGGTTAACATTTTTCTCACAGACATATGGACTTAAGGACACATGGACATACAGACGGAGCCCATTTTATAGTCCCCTTCCGAACTTTGTTCGGCGGGAACAATAAAGGTTTACTTACTACAAATAAATAAATAAAGGTTTACTTACTACAAATAAATAAAGGTTTACTTACTACAAATAAATAAATGTTTACTTACTACAAATAAATAATGGTTTACTTACTACAAATAAATAAAGGTTTACTTACTACAAATAAATAAAGGTTTACTTACTACAAATAAATAAATGTTTACTTACTACAAATAAATAAAGGTTTACTTACTACAAATAAATAAATGTTTACTTACTACAAATAAATAAATAAAGCTTTACTTACTACAAATAAATAAATAAATAAAGGTTTACTTACTACAAATCCTGCAGGTTGAGGTTCTGAATCGTCTGATGGAAATATCCTTGACACGGGACATTTCAATATTGCAGCGCCCTCTTTGGCCATCTTAGAGTAGAGTTGTATACAATAAAGCCAAAACCACACAGCATCGCGACAATTGTAACGGGCATGAGCACCACCGCCCAGGAGATTGGGAATGACACCATGTCGTAGAGTACCCGCAAAGGCTAGAATAATAAACCTGTTAAAGATAAAACCAACATAAGCACAGTACCATCATATCCATTGCTCTTCTTTGCTTGTTAGCATTTTGTGAACTGTAAAAATGTTAAAGACACTATCAGTGATCCACTTGAAAGAGTTTGACCCCATGCAAAATGTTTTTTTTTTATTTTTAGAGCAATTTTAAGCAGTGGCAACACAATTTTGACAACTGATATAAGTAAGAACATAGAAGAGCTATTACCTCTGCAAAATCAGAAAATTCCATTGCTGGAATCTTGTCCTATAGGCCTACAAAGGCAATGATTTATATGTTATAGCACCCTCTTTATGCCCATGCATTCTCCATAGAAAGACGTGTAAAACTAGATTTTTAAGAAAAGTCATGTTTGCCCACAATGAAATTTCATAAAATTTACACAGGATGTAGTAAGTGGTATAAGTAATCCAAATTAGTTGTTAAAACCATGTCGCCATTGATATTTTTTGTTCTATTCTGGCTTTATCATATTAAATGAGACTTTCAAATAACTGTGAATATACCTTAAAAGTGGAGGAAAAAGTCTGTAAATTCTCTTAAGCCATTTTTTCCCAACTGAAAAATTGACTGAAAGGGGGAAAAACAACAGTGTTCAAAGATGTGAATCTCCATTCAATTAAGTGTTGTAGTAAGTGTCCATACAGAGAGCATTGACTAAATTATCCGATTTTGTCCTGATAAGGTTGTGTTTGGTCGTACCACTTGTACAAAATTTTAGGATACCTATTCTTGTTACAGACATACAAAAATCTGTTTTTTTTTTATTTTCTGATTTAGCAAATTACATAAACATAGTCTTTTAAGGGGATTGAGAGTGACCGCTCCCCTATAGTGCTCCGTAAGTGCATTTGATTACTCCCCTTCAGCTCTCATTAAGTCCATTGTAGGAGAGTGATTTGTAACTCCTCTTGGAAGATTATTTTTGCTGTACTTCGCAGCGGTAAATGTTCTTATTAATTCCTCCCCTGAATACTCTCCTTAATTTGACATGGAGAGCGCTTTTAGGAAAGAGCTACCTCTTTTTTAAGAGATGCTCTCCGATTACCGATAGTGCCTTTAATTGTATCCACCTCATTCTCAAAATATATTAATTTCTAAATATTCAAATCTAAAAAAGGCTTTTAAAATTAAGAGCCACACACACACACACGCGCGCACATGCACACACACACACACATATGTGCACATGAACACACATGCACAAACAACATATATAATTAGGAGAACTGATGTCCTGCCTCAGGTTATAGCAGGAAGGGCATTACACTATGAGCTAGGAAAATCTCAATTTCCTTGGCACAGTTCAGTAGCTTTTATTCACCAATGTAGTTAGAAAATACACCTCTTGGTTTTTGGGTATGATATATAATACCCAGATCACAAGGTCAGTTCATGTAAATGTATGTACAAGTACAACCCACTGAACTGTGTCCTTGGTGGATGAGCATATTGTAACTCATAGTGTTAGGGTTCTAAATTTGTTACACTTAGATGGAGGTAAGACAAAAAAATGTGTTGTATGGACTCATAAAATCATGACTTATTGTTTTGTCACTCACTTTGCTTCCTCAAACCTCTGCGTCAACAACAGCAAACCAGGCATAGCCAAGAATGTATCCCTGCCCCAACATCTCATAAACCCTCCTGCAAAATGCGGTAGTCCTGCTGCCATGGTAACCACTTGTTGCTCTCGTTTGCCAGTGTTCTCGTTGACGGTGGTGGGTACGCCGGTGATCGAGGGAGAAAGCTCGGGTAGAGGTGCTGTTTTAACGACGCCGCACATCTGTATTGATCCTAATGCTAGTGCCCGGACAAATGGAGACCCTTCGTGTACAAACCTAAAAAGCAACAGGTAATCGTAAATATTAATACTCCTATGTAGAAATATTTTTATTGTTCCCCAGAGCACATAGACACATAACACCAAAGCAGACTAACTTTAGTTCTGGACTAACAACAAGAATTATGTGGTGCATAATTAAGATGGCTCCCACAACTGTGGTTTAATCACATTTGATTGAAAATATGCAAAAGAGCTCATC
>JAMKCH010014274.1:0-26554 GCA_023653785.1 Ophioderma brevispina
TTTTTCCAATTTTTTTTGTTAGAAAATATGAATTATCAAAATTTTTGACCAGTCTGGATTGTTTGAAATAATGAAATTTAAAATAATGCCACAAACTGTTCACATGGTTCTTTAAAAATAGCGAAAAATGAACACTGCTAGAATATCCGGGATGCAGAGTTGCCCAACCCCTCACAGGTGACATGCATGCTGAATTTCATTTTATCATGACAAAACTAGAATAACAAAAAAAATGTCAATGGCCGAAACACCAATTTTAGTGGAGGGGCCTATGTAAATTGGTGAAGTTCATGTTTAATTGTTGGCAACCACATAAACTCATACTACTGGGTCTGACTATCAGAAAATCGATGTGCCATTTTTTCTGTTGACCTTTAGTGACCTTGACACAAGGTCAAAGGTCAAAATGGTCATACATGTCCAAAGTATATCGAACGTGATACCAAAATGTGGCAAATTTCACAAGGAATATTGTATATATATTTAGTTGTTATTTGATCTTTCGTTTTTGGAATATGCCAAATAAACCCTACAGAGACAATAATATGAACAATTGCCGGTATGCAGGCCAGTACGTTCCAAAGCAAAGAGTTAGGCCTCAAGCTCTTGCACAATGTAGTCATTTTTAGACACTCTACTCTGCTTAAAGGTGAATGAACCTACGTACACAATCCCATTATTATTGCTATTAGCTAATACCCATGGGTAAGTAAAGTAAAGCAAGTGTTTTGTAAAAATTGTGCAAGAGCAAATGATGATGTTAGTCTATACCAAATCCATGGAACGAATTGTCGTTATTACGTGAAATAACCACGATTCGCACTTCAGAGACAAAGTTATGTATACTATTATCTTAGTCTCAGTCACATGATGATGTTTTCATTATTCGATCCCCTCCAGAGACCCTGGCATAGTCTCGGTTAAAGCAAAATCAAGTTAATAACCTAAACCGGGGGGGTCTCAGGTTTGTTGGGTAGGGAGTGCCCACCGGAAATAGTACCCATAGCTACACCATTTTTTTTTTTTTTTGCCAAAACGGACCCGTCGCTTTACTAGAGATGCAAATGTTGGGCAAATTTAATGCAAATTTTATTGCCCTTTTTTCCTCAAATGTGGACAATTTTACTTAGATTGAGAAATTTGACTAATTTTCCACAATTTTTAGAAAAATTGGGCGTTTCGATGAGAAATATGAAAAACGGACCCATTGTCTTATACGGTACCAAAATTGGCATGAAAAAAGGGGCAATTGATATACCAGAAGGGCTAAAAATGAGCCTGATGTCTGTGGGACGTCCCGTATGGTAATTTATGTTGAGAATCCCCCCTGCATATACCCAACCCATGCCATTCACAGCTGCTATTAACGGACCATTGTTGGTAAACCAATTTATGTTACACAGTGGAAAAAGTGCGCAAGACAAATTGTGATTTCCTTCATTTGTATGATGCTGTCTCCTTTTCAACCATCGACCCTGAATAGTATATAGGTTAAAGCAAGATCAAGTTAGAGTCATCCCCCCTGTAGATGCTATATGCCATGGTTAAGTAACTGAATTGTGTTACTACAGTAGTAAAAATGTTCACACAAATAGATTGATTGATGTTATATTCTTGTTCAACACTACGTTCAACAAAGCTTAAAGTGTTCTAAAACAACACTGTTATCTCAAATCAGCTTTTTCTTTGATGAACCTGTTTCATTGAACATTGATCATTATTTCACCTGGTCGTAGTGTACAGAGTGTGTGCAATTAATCAAGGCCAATAGCCCCAAAGTTAAAAACAATGATCTAAGTGTACAGAACCTAATTTCAAAATCATACCCTTAGCTTAGGCGTTTTGTTCATGAACGTGGACACTGCAGTATGGAGATGGGGAAGATCCCGAGATCAGCAGCAGGACAACGTCGCACCGCTGAGTTTGCGGTT
Source organism: Ophioderma brevispina (assembly GCA_023653785.1). Classification (NCBI taxonomy): domain Eukaryota; kingdom Metazoa; phylum Echinodermata; class Ophiuroidea; order Amphilepidida; family Ophiodermatidae; genus Ophioderma; species Ophioderma brevispina. The sequence continues at coordinate 1,932 of JAMKCH010014274.1, forward strand.
GAGTTTGCTTTTACCAAAAGGTCCACATTTTTCATGCAACCCGCAAACAAGGAGTTTAAAAAAGTACCGTAAACAAGTTTCATGTACAAGTAATTTGATCGGTCTAAAAAGGCACAAACACGTATGGTAAGTGTAATATAATTAAAAATATTGGCAATATTGACCCCTAAGCACGTAGAAATTTGTGTCTTTGTAGCTATGAATAGCTCATTACACAAAATGAGCCGAATGATACTATAACAAACTCGAAATTTCCCAAATCGTGCACTAAGTAAGTTCAAGTCCGGTTCAAATGTGAAAAGTAACACTTTTTCAAGATTTCAGTGATAGTTGCTACCATTTTTACGTCTGTATCGTGGCACATCTTGAGAAATTGACCCTGTTACAGTTTTCTTTGGTCGCACATTGATATTCCTTATCAATGAACAGTAACCACCACCCGGGCCCTGGAGGAAAGCAGAATTAAAAAATCACACGGACTGAGACTGAAAAGAAAACTAGTAACACTAACTTTTGTCTCTGTAGTACGAATCGGGTTGTTTCACCGGTTATAACGAACAATTCATCCATAGATTTGGTTTAACCCTTATCTTGCCCCAAGGGGGGGGGGGGGAGGTGACCACCCCAATGAACTGTGCTCCGGTGCGCTAAAATGCCAAAAGGCTAAATTGTTCTTCATCCTTTTGATCATTTTAGCGAAAAAATGTGACGGTAGCACCTTCACCGGGATTAGGGTATGCCTCAAAGTCGAAGGTGGGGGGGGGGGGTTGCCAACTACAGATATTTTATGGTACATTTTTTTCAAATATTATGCCCAGTATGGCTCTAAAACTCTATGGTAATGTTACAATTGCCTATTTAGAGCCTCGAAAACCGCATGAAAATCCGATTATTCCTCGATTTTGAGCGGAAATTGGATTTTCGCCTATTTGCTATGGAAAATGCCAATTTTGTCGGCACAATGACTTTATGCCGTCATTGTGAAGCCATATAGGTAGTTAGTACTTATTTTGGTGTCAATGGAAGAGGAGGACCATATTATCCACTGGTATCAAAATTATAAGCTTCGGGTGCTTTATAATGAATCTCGAGGGGGGTGGTACACCCCCCCACCCCCCCCCGGTAACCCGTGTTACAAAAAAAGGCTTGGTAAGCGGGGAGTATGGGACTACATCAACCCATTTTCTCTTGTACATTCATGAAACCAACTTAGTTTCCTTAGCCATGGGCTTACTAGCAAAGGCATAATGGGGTTGTGTGGGTCAACTATACATTGTGCAAACTTGAGGCCTACTCTTGCTTTGGACAGGGACTCACCTAAACTAGGGTCTGAATAAGGCAAATTTATGCATATTAGTGTCTCTAATAGATTATTTGCAATAACAAGGAAAACACTAAAAAGCTAAAGTAACAAAAATTAAATAGCATATAAATATTCCTTGTGAAATTGCCACATTTTGATACCTAGGTCGATATACTTTGGACGATGTAGACCATTTTGACCTTTGACCTCGTGTCAGGTCACTAAAGGTCAATGGAAAAATGGCAACATCGATTTCCTGAATAGTCAGACCCAGTAGATTACATTTATAATGGTTGCAAAACAATTAACATGAACTTCATCAAATACTCTTGGAGAACATAGGCCCCTCACTATTTTGACAACTGTATAATTTGAATTATTTATACCAATGACTTCATCCTTTGTAAATTTTACAAAATTTCATCAGTTGCGGGCAAATCTGATTTTTCTTAAAATCTAGTTTGAAAAATCTCTCTATGGGGAATCTACATATAGAGGGCACTATAACATACAAATCCTGACCTTGGTAGGTCTATATGGCAAGATTCCCACATTGGATTTTTCTGATTTTTTGGTGAGGTAATAGCTCTTGCAGTCTTGCATGTCCCTACTTACTTATATCAGTTGTCAAATTGTGTCGCCACTGCTTAAATTGATCTAAAAATAAGAGACGATTCGCATAGGGCCAAACAGCTGTGAGATGCAAAGGGTATGAATGTTTGAGGCAACAGTAAGTATCCTGATAAATTGGTGGACTCTTAAAGGGCTGGTATTCTAAAAGGGAGTCTAACTTTAGACTGAGTTTAAACCAGGTTTAGTCCTACATGAGTGGACCTTTTTGCCTTCTAACATATTCTAAAAATGTGCTGTAACAGGTGAGAAAATTCCTCATGGATGGGCCGTAACAAGAGGAATTGCCATAACCGCCCATCTGTGAGGAATTTTCTCACCTGTTACATAACTTTTACAGTATATGAAAGAGATAAATGTCCACTCATGTAAAACTAACCCTGGTTCAAACCCGGGTTTAAGTGAGACTCCCTTGCAGAATACCAGCCTTAGAAGGCAAATGAACCACAATAAAGTATATTTCATTGTGTCATTGATATGCAGGATTTTATGTATGCTGTACAGCAACTGGGAGAGTTCTTAGAGAGACCAATCCCTCACGATACGATACAGGAAATTAAGGATTACTGGGATGACGATCCAGGATACAACCGCAGGGGTAAGTTATCTTGAAGATTAGTAAAGGGAAAGATATGAGGAGAGATGCATGGATGTCGAATCGCTAAGATGGTATTCAAGAAATTTAAAGATGAAATCTAGCATTACCAGAGCATGTTTGGGTTCAAAATTGTTTTGAAAACTTCTGTTACAAAGTCTGTTGAAGGTTTCTGTGTGAGAACAGATGTGTGGAAGGTTAAATCATCATGTGAGTGCAACAAGCTCATAAGGGCAATAGCTTCCATGTGATACATCTGTGTGCTGCCATTTATTAGGATAACTCGGTCTAAGTTAGCCGTAACAGTCTTTTGGTTTCCATGAGTAGGGATAGGGTTAGGATACACTTCCTTTTTTCCAGGTAAGAGGTACCTTAAAGGGATTATAGCAGCGATTTGCTAATCCGAAACATCGAAAAAAATCATCAAAATCATATTTTTATTTTTGTTAGGCATGGATATGCGAAAATAACATGCAAAAAAGGGGGGGGTTGGCGGAATCTGTTATTAAGACATAGTGGGTGGCTGAGGGGGGTCCCCATGGACCCAAAAGGTATATTTTTTTAAGTTACATATTGTAAAGCTAATAGTGTCTAGTTTAAGAATTTTGATGTTCCCAAGGCGAAATATTGTCCCATATATATGTTTGGTGACGATATTTGAGAGCCATCGTGGATGAGGCCTAGCTAGAGCAGCTGCAAAATCTAAGGGGTAGGGGTAGCAAACAACCATTATCTCCACTACCTTTTGGGTGCATGGGGACCCCCCTTAGCCACTAGACTAACAGGGTAGTATTTTTTATCTAATTCTGTAATTTCTATACGTGCGTATCAAAATTCCGACTTGAGATCAAAAAGCCTTTTCCCAGTGAATATCACAGATTTTCAGGGTGATATTGTGCACCATGATCAGTACAGTTTGACCTCAAACACAAACATTATTGATCTTTGTTTATGCTGTACTGGTGTAAACAAAACATCAGCTGTTTAGTTTAGATAGATTTTGAGATGCCGTTGCTGTATCCTCTTTGCGGGAGATTAATATGACAAATATCCTCAATTTCCTTCATTTTTTCACTATTGGTGGTTTGTTTCTACATTCAAGCATTAATACTGAATTGTAACACACTTTCCTCGATTATGAGTTAAAAAAATGGATTTCTACATTTTTCCGATTTCTCGCATTATCGCTGCTATATCCCTTTAACTATCATCCCGACCCAAAACTCGATAAACCTCAATGAGCTGAGGCTAGAACATGCAAAAAAAGATGCGATGACGTCAATCATATCAAAACTCATTTGGCACGAAATCGCTGCCTCTGGCCGAGTCAGCGCCATCCCTCGTTGCTTGCCCTCCCGGCTCTTAGGAATGGTGCGGCCAAGGCCCCGGGTATTCGAATCCTGCACGGAATGTCCCAAGTCTTCTTTCTTTAGCTTCTATCCCTTTTAACTTAATTACCTTCCCTTCCTCTCTGGAAGGCTAGAAACCAAGAGACGTTTTAACGTAATTAATCTTTCCTTGAGTCAATTGGCTCTTGAAATGGTTTTCAGGTGACACAGTCGCCTGAAGAACCATTTCACGAGCCATTGACCAAAGCTTTGGCATAACATCCTGATTGGGAATTTCTGACAAATGGCAGCTATTCACTTAGACCTTGTTTGCACTCACATAACTAAATATGTCGCTATGCTCAGGGTGACCCCAAAGAAATAACCACCCATTTTGTCTCCTATAACAACTGATGAATTTTTCAATGCTCTTGGTGAACTAGAGACAAAAAATCTCCTATTCCTTATGGAATTCCTTCCTATATTCTTTCTTAAAATCATGTATAGCTGAAATCTGTCTCCTTTCTTTTGTGATAATGTTTAATATGTTTTCTTTCTAAGGTTGAAATTTCCCCAAAATCTTGGAATTTGGCAAATGTTGTTCCCATTTTAAAGGTTTCCAAACAAGCCCAAGGATGCCACTTCCAGTTATCGCCCAGTGTCATGAACATCTATCTTGTGTCATTTATGAGAAATTAGTGCTTCTCAATTAGTCCTATTTGGAATGATAATAATATTCTCAGTGACAATCAATTTGGATTTCGTCAAGGAAGAATTGTGACAAATGTTATCCAAGTTCTTTCATATAATCAGTGAAACTCTTGATAAGGCCTGATTGTAGTGCTTGTTTGATGCTATTTTTTTTCGGACTTCATTCTGCCTTGGACAAGGTAAATCAACATTATTGCTTCAAAAACTTCATGCTTGTGTATTATTCGAGGACACCCGTTTATTATGGATCAGAACTTTTTAGTTGGAAAGGAAGCAGAAGAGTTTGTTTTCACAAAAGGGTGAATTTTTCTATTGGACATCTTCAACTCTCAGGAAGTTTTCCTCAGGGTTTCTGTGCTGGACCAATTCTTTTTCTTATTTTTGTCAGTGATATTGTTCTTGATATGGTCCTTTCTTTCTTTTGCATGTCTTCTTTTCCTTTTCAATTTGGCATATGACCATAGCCTTGGTAAACCTATCGGACTCCTATAGACCAGATAGATTGCTGCAAGATGGATTTGACAAACTTAATGCTTGGTCTGTCCAAAACAAACTTCTTAATGCCTTGAAGTGTGCAGTCATGCATTTTTCTATATCTAAAACTTGTGGTAGGACCAACTACTCTTTAGGTGGCAAAACTCTCAAACCTTTGATGATTACTTTTATACTGCTGTACAATTTTTCTTCTAATCTCTCTTTTTCTGCACACATTGGTTCTACATTCACAATGTCTCAACTAGGTTGGTTTTCCCCTCTCAGATGAACCAGGAAGATGCACTTTTCTGCTCTTTGAGTCTTTACAGGGCTCTTGTTCACTACTCAACCTTGGTTACTGTGGCGTTTGTTTGGGCTCCTTACAATTACCAGTTACATTGTGTCATTGATAGACTTGAGAAAATACAAAGAAAAGAACTCGTGTTCTCTTTTAAAGGAAAAGCGTCTTGCGGAACGTATTGAATATCCTGATAGGCTGTGTCTGATTTTGTGGTTTGCTTGGAGTGCTTGATTTGTTCTATTTTCAGCGTCTACAATTTTGTTTCAACTTCTTAATGGCGTTTGGTCTTTTTTTCATTTGTTGACTTTTTTTTTTCCGCAAAGCGCATTCTCAAATGTGCGATTTCTGCATTGGAGAGCAAGACCTAATTCTTTTCTCAACTCTGTGTTTGTAGGTAGGTTTTTTTTCCCAGACTTTGGAAAGTATTCCATTTGTATCCGTAATGCTGATTCTGTGTCACAATTCCAAAGTTATTTGTGCAGACAACGTTTTCTTTCAAACTAAGTTTTCATTTTAGAATTAGGTCAAATTATTAGGTTGGGCTTATATTTTTTCTATAGGTATTGTGTTTTTTTATAATACTGTATTCTAATGTAGGAAAGAATGCACTACTAGTGCTTTGGGCGTACTAAAGCCCATATTTCTTTTCCTGCGTCAATTTGTCTTTAAAATATAATGGTTTTAACATATTTATGTTTTTCATCTTTGGCTCAAAAATATTATTATTATTATTCTTATGTATTATTGTCCTGCATGCTTTTTTTTGGGGTTGGATCACCATACAGCAGCTATGAGGTCACATGTGGGGAATCAAAGATCTCTCAGGGGTCCAAACAGGGGTCAGTTTGGGTCATTTAACCTGACTTTAACTTGTACATAATGGTACTTGTATCAAATGATTTTAATGAGAGTTGAACAATTGTGCCATGTCTCCCAACCACATTTGATGCTTTATTATTGTTAAGACACATTTTTAACGCAGAGCATACTTCCGAGTTCATCAGCTTGGTTCTCCATTGGCACCTTTTGGAAAATATATATTTATTTTTTTGACTAGTGAATGCTATTTTCTGAGGAGCACAATTCGGAAGTACAAATTTGTTATCAGAATTTCAAAACGTTTACTTGAAGTACAGTGCTTATTGAAATGACTTGGATGGGCTTTTTTTTGATTTGACCATTTCCTAGGCCCCCATCTCATCATATCATCATATTTATTTCCATCATAAAAACACACAAAAATAGGAAGTGTTTACTTGGTGGGTGAGATGAACATTAGTTAGAGTGCATGTTTATTCCTTTTTACAGAGGACCGTGTGGGATGCTGGAGTACTACTTCACCGTTCACATGACGAAATTTGACAAGTTACTACCAGAGCGCATGTACGGCACCGCTTGGAGTTTGATATTTTTTATGAAGCGAGGCACCTGTCGGTCAGACGCTATCATATGCAATACATTGAATGTGTGATGGAAACATCTAGACGCATAGAAAATGTACACTGCAAGAATGTTGTGTAATATATTGTAGAAATTCATTTATAATGTGTACACTATTCTATATATATATTAATAATAATTATGTAAACTTGTTTAATTATGTTATTAAAAGATACCGTACAGTGTATGCATTTGAAAGGTCACATGTCTCTATCGACCTATTCATAATTGGCCCTTGAACTGTCATTATGCGGTAGAACTGGTGGGAATGCTGTTGCGGGTGGGCATGCTGTTGCGGGTGGGGAATGCCTGTTGCGGTGGGAATGCTGTTGCAGATGGGAATGCTGTTGTGGGTGCGCGAATGCGTTTGTCATGTTTGGTAAGTGACAAACTGTCTCACTTTCATTATTTTAATCAAAAAATGAGCCAGTTTCTACTTCCAGCACCGGCAATGGTGCTCACACTGGTTTTGTCTCATCACGGCAGGAAAGGGCTGATTACAAATAAGTGAATACTTTATAAGCTTCCATTTACTAAATTCCAATTAATTTTTTAAAAAATCTGAATATTCTGGTTTCTGAAATTCCAAAGAAGGTTAAAGAACTTGGAAAATGTGGTCAAGAGTGAGAACAAATATTTTACTTACGATCTGTGGCCATCACGATGAAAACTGCGCCGTTGAAGCTATGTGATATTTTTGTCCACTGATCCACTTAATCTTCAGTCCCTTTTGAAAATGTATGGCCACTTATCCCAATGTGTGTGAAGTTATGATGAGGGCCGGGACTCAGGCTACACGAATTAGTGAGCATTTTATAGCGTGCCGTGTGTACGACATCTCCTATCGGGGCTTCTTCAACCAGGGAGGCATCAAGTAACAGTCAAAATTTCGAAGGGATGGATCTATACATAATGGAAAACGCCACAGTCTTATTACAACCAATTCAAGTCAATATGGTACGAGTATAATTACACCTCAGATTTGGCCATAAAAAATGTCGGCTTGTGATAAAATGTTTGAAAGGTGAGGAAATATTTCTTGTCAACGGTGCGATCAAAGGCCAAAGAGAGCAAACGGGATACGGAACGATGATTAAATCCTCTGAAAACTTCACGCATAATCCGAATTTTGACGCTGAAGTAGCCTCAATGATAGAATGGTTTAATTTTCTAACTAATTCTTACGATTGCACATGTGGGAATTTATGCGGCTTCTAAATTAAATAAACTTTCCCAATGATTCAACAACCTGTCCTGTTTCTTCTCAAATATTCTGACGTCCCGCAACTTCAGTTACTGAGCAGCCCTCAATCAGCGAATGTCCTACACAGTTTCTAAGTGGCCATCAGTTGGTTGAATGACCTTTAGTTGACCCTTACTGTCCTGATGACTTCCTATTGACCTTTTTGACATAGATCCTCTGCAAATGACCTCTGTTTGATATTGTGACTCTCCCAGATTTTTCTGAATGATGTTGTTTAAGTGTTCATCTGTACCATATTTTTTAAAACATTGTTTCAAAGCATTATTTCATTTTAGAGGGTGTGCTAACTATATGAGGCCTAAAAGAAGTACTTTGGGGTGGCAAAAGTATGGTATGTCCATATATTACTGGCTGTACATTAATTATGGTATGGGGAATAAAAAATTGTTTGTGTGGTGTATAAAGATCAGAGAGACAATGCTGATGAGTGGAAAGCTGGCCTTGGCCTTACAACTATCAATTACTGTAGCAAATATTAATACTTTTGTGAAATGCCATGACAAAATAAGTGGAATCTTGAATTTTTTATAAAAGAACTTGGTCACAAATTAACTAATTTTCACACAGTGTGATCAATCAAACAGCTTCCCCAAATTTCTTAATTTCCTTTAAAAGTAACATTAATTAGTTTGAAGAGTTGCATTAATTTTATGCTACAATTTCTATATTTAATCATATTTATTATGTATTCAGTTAAAAACAAATGTACTCTATTTGAGTCAACCAGAACAAAGCATTGTTAATATTGAAAAAGAAATCTAGTTTTATGACAAGTAAAATTAACAAAATTTGTCAACCAGGTAGGGTTGAAAGTTTGTTTTTCAAAGGTAATGTGTATTTGACAAGTTTATAAAAGAGGAACTTGCAGCTATGGACGGCATTGCTTTTTATTGATTTGTTTTAAATTGCTGGTAGCATTCTGTACACGATGTGCAGTTTGAAGAGTGCAAAATGAACTCCCCCACTTGTTCTATGAGAAAGTCAAACAAAATTCTTTTGTTTTTTCCATCAACTTAAAGACTTGGTTTTAATTGGCTATTCAACAAATCATCCTATCTCTTTGTACAGGAGCTTAGTGTTGATTTGTTACCAATCCATGTTGACATGGAAATAAGTGCACCGTGCCTTGCACCGTCTTCACGGAAGTGAACACACTGTTCGTCACGTTTGGAATATTGAGTACGCGCAAGGGCACCGGGTGCAACCTCTTGTTTTAAAAATTACGAGGAAAGATTTGTGTCAATTGTAAACATTCTAGAAAAAATAGTGAGACTAATAATGTTCCTCAGTACACTAAATTTAGAAGCGGCAGAAAGAGTTTTGTTGTTGAAAGGGGTTCAAACATGTTACGGAGTGGTTAATCACAAAATCAACAACTCTGCATCCGATGCGTTCGCATATTTTTACCCTTCTCTTTAGCTGCTCTCGCGCATGGATGCATCATTGTTGATTTCTGATGCACCACTCTGTAACATGTTTAAACCCCTAATTGACCCCTATTGAACAAGTTCAGACTACAAACCAACCTGTGTATATTGTGTGCTTGTGTGTCTGTGTAAATCCTTCTGTTTTCAGTCATAGTAGGTCTACTTTGATGAATTTCAGACACTTGGAGGGAGTGGAGTTTGCTTATTCATCCATGTAATACTGTATAGCGGGGGTTTAATTTTTGCGGTTTTCGCATTCATGCAGCTGACCACGAATTTTAAACATCATGAAAATTTTATTTTTACATTGACTTTTAATGTGTCTTACCCAAACGTGACATGAGTAACTGAAAACCCACTGAAATGTCAAAAATGGTAAAATCGCGAAAAATTAACCACGCTATACCACATATACAGTATTCCAAGAACTAGTCTTATGTGAGACGTCAGTGAGGGCTAATTAATTATAAGAGACAGGTGTTCTGTATGTGTGTGTCTGTCCGCTCTTTTTCTTGGGGCCGGGGGTCGTACTGGTCACGAAACTTGTAGCGTGGGCCGGGCCAGATCAAGTTTGATGGTTAGCGGATACGCGCCCCACAAGCCGGGTAGTGCTTTAAAAAGCCAGGTGATCGCGACCCGGAGACTACCTAGTCTTTGGCATTATTATATAGGGAATGACCGAGTTTTAGAACATGGGGGTAGGGGTCATCTAGGGGAAAGTGGAGACATAAGTGACACGCATGTAATTCCAAGTTCTGATACGTTTAAATGTAATTTATCATTTTAAAATATGTTCAAGAAAGGTCTGTTGCTGCATTGGGACAAAATTCAAAATTTGAATGTAGACATCCAAAATGTCTTTGCAGTAGATTTCAGGCCATTTTTTAAAAATCCCACCATAATACTAGAAACAAGTAGCCTTGGCTAGGCCACAGAACCCACGCCTTCCAAGCTGTGATTTGAAATGAAGAGAAATTGCTTTTAAAGTATTTTCTGGTGCGTCAAATGGGTTAAAAAAAATGTTGTCCAAGAAATCAGCATTTGCATTGATATTGTTATATTTAAAAACAAAACTAGTGTACAAATAAACTAGTTGTTTATTAGTTGTCTAATAAAAACGCCAACTGAGTCTCTAAGTTAACGGAACACATGTTAGCAGATGGCTTGAACCAAAGCCATAATTTAATACCCTGGGCACTACTGCCTATCTATCGCATCTAAGCACCATTTTGGTTACTTGGTAGGTAAATACCATGTAAGCGCAAATCAGAGATAGTGTAAGAATGTTGGTATGTTTTAACAGAGATAGAAGGATGTTCACACGATCGTTGTTAAGACGTTGGAAGATCGTGGTAAGCCACAGTCATTGGTAAGCTCGTGAGTAGTGACCGTCTGAACAACATCATGTTAAGCTAACAACGAGTGAACAACGACGATTTACTTTTAAGAAATCTTAAAAGTAGCGAGCTATTGCGAGCGATCGTCGTTGTTAAGTGCGGTGGGAACAGGGCTACACGACGTCGATGTTAAGGGTGACCTCACGTGACCTCGTGACCTCACGGTAAATCTCCGTGCGTGGATACCACCCCCCCCCCCCCCCCCCCCCCTTAAATAAACGAACGCCATTTTAGTCGTGTGTTCATCAACTTTGACAGAGATCTTGTGCTTACTGCCTGTCTGTAGTACAGTTTCATGTTTTTCCAATTTATCGCTTTTATTTTGATACTGGCCATAATCAATCTGTAGTACAGACCCGAAAAACAAGCGAACACGGAACCCAAATTGATCCGAGCGTTAATCGAGATCTGGATGAGCCCACCGTGCAAGATAAAATTAAGTTGAAGACCACTCAAATGTATAGGGATTTCACTTGTCGCAATACGTGGACCGTGAAGGCAGCCCTTTTTTGGGCTCCCATGTTGGTTTGCAGGGGTTATGCACACGCATCGTAGTTGTTGAAATAGAAAATCCCAACATAAATTTTATAGAGAGAGAAATTAATTCGATCGTATTCAATCTAAATAAGTACATAATTATTGTATTTGTGCCGAGATTAGAAACTTCATATGATTTGTATTAAGGAGCAAGTGAATTATCACAGCAAATGCGAATCAAAATGTGCCGTTTAGAAACCGGCACTGCGCGTAAACTCTCTCTCTCTCTGTACCGAGGAACTACATTTCGTTGATGATTGAATACCTTTGTGTTGATGATTCATGTTTGGGGATGGATCGCTTCTCACTGATTGATGTTGGGGGAATTCAGTGTGCATAAACAGCATACTGCCAAATCCTCTGTCGATGAATAATAACGAAAATCAAAAGCCAAAATATCGCTTTAAAAAACACACTCCTGCTTGAGGATTCATTTGGCATTGTTCACTGGGCTGAGATTTCCCGGGGTTTCAAGCAATTAACCGTCTGGTCAGCGCGCGAGGCCGCTACTTCCGCTATTTACCGATGACGATGAAGGCGATCGCTGGTACACTTTGGAAGGATATCGGTGTTAAGTTCCGTGTGGACGTGCGTCCTTGTTAAGAGGCACTAATGAGTATAATGAATTTCGTTGGTAACGTACTTTCGAAAGTAGGCCACAGTCTGAACACACCTTATGAAGCACTCTTTTGCATTGGTTACTCAGAGGGAAGCTTCATGTTTGGTCCTGTAATGAGCCAATCAGACAGCTGTATCATAGGTGGTAGGCCAGGGGGTTAAGGAAAACTGGCTTGTTTACTGAGGGGTCTACCAACTCCATCTATTGCTTATACATAGGGTTATATTATGATGAATTTAGCCAATAGGAGAAAATGAAATGTGCGCAGATATATAGGGTGACCAAATAAAAACTTTACCCAAAATGAAAGTGATATTTTTCCACTGCAGACTGGTCCATGGGTATTTCATGATGGAGTGATAAGTACACATAAATTGTTTTGGCAACTGGACTTCAAATCTGAAATCATAGCATGCAGTTGTGCTAAATACCAGCTTTCTGTCTTGTGTCAGGGCAGGGGGATAGGACACGATCTGCTCGATTTGGGCATTGGGGATTTCCATGCCTAAGAAAAATGATGCTCTGTGGACAAGTCTGTGTTGCTGACATATTGTTCAGTGGACCATATCCTGAGAACCACTCAACCAAAATGAACATTTTTTTTCAGGCAAGATGCTCAATTATTCATTGTTTTTGATAAAATAAAATACAGATATCAAATTTTAAAAAAAGTGGAAAAATATCACTTTCATCGTGGGTAAAGTTTTTATTGAGTCACCCTGTATAGACTTATTTTGATTGGTTACTCAAAGATTATATAGTGTTATATGATGTTATGAGCCAATCAGAGGAACTGTAAGAAAGGTGGTAGACCTCAGGGGGTTAAGGAAAGAAAGATTAATTGAAAAAAAGACTTCAACTTGTATTGATGGAATAAAACTAATGAAAGAAATATCCCAAAAATATAAACTGGAAGGAAACAAACCTGCTATGTAAGTGGATGATTTTTTTAACAGTATATGTTAAACCAAATTTCTTGTCAGTCAAGATTATCTTGAATTTGCATATATGGAACAAACTTTTCAGCTGCTCTAGGTAGATACTGTTATATATGTAGAACATTGTATAATTTATGTATATGGTATATATGTTACCCACCCACTCTGATTTGGAATAAGGTGCTACCTGTAATCCAATATTGTATTCTATGTATACGTCATAATTCAATGTACTTTTAGTGTTATATACATGTAGACCAGAGGAGGTTTGAAACAATCCCATGATGCATCTGGATTCTTTTAGATTATATTACCATTTGGTTCTTTGCAGGGCTTCGAAAAGTGAAGGTATATGCGAACTTCCGAGAAAAAAAATGACCAACTGACAGTGGCGCACCTCGCCCCAAACCACGGCATGGGAGAGCCAGATGGCCGCCAGGAGAGCACCCTCTGTGTCAATTTAAAAATCAGTGCATTATCGTATTGGTTTTAACCCCGCCCCCATTTTTTGTGTTAGGCATATAACAATATTTTACTTTGGTGTAATTGAAACCAGGTATGCTTCTGTGGAACTGCATACATACCCTTGAATATAATGCTTAAAGGACAAATCTAACACATTTGCAATGGATTTTACTGCCCTCAATAGTTAAAGACATACTCCTGATACTTTTGAAGAGCATGACTTGTTAGTGTCAAGAAATTGTTTTTTTCCCCCACCTTCCGAGATTGCTTACCATTCCTTAGGGCGAGTTTGCAAAGCGGTAGGTACCTTTCCACAATCAAACAGTCAGTGGTGGTAGGCCAAGAACTCCAAATTTAGATTTTGTTATTGGCTCAAAACATGTAAACCTGAAATCTTGACAAAAATCCCGATTTTTCTATGTGTTTATCAAATCGATATTTTCATATTGCAGAACTTTTGGGCGATGTCAGAATCAACTCCACTGTAACGGAATACTGATGAGGACATAGGTCATTATTGGGCCCACAACAAAGCGACCAAATCGGTTGTGGTTTACAGACTGTATTGCGTAATCTCTTTTTGATTCATTTTGGTTGAGTTGCTATATTGAATGAGCTTGCCACCATCATCCTGAAAAAGTGCCGGCTAAACTTCTTTGCAGCTACCTGGGCTTGTTTCGGACTGACAGGCCACCTGTAGAGCTTGTACAAGTGGTGAAGCAGGGAAAACTTGTAAACTTTAAAAGTTAAGCTTGTTAGAATTAAGTTGCTTGAAAACAAGGTGAACATTGGGAAATTAAACTCGTGTAAGTGATTTGCCACAACCCTTCGATGGGGGGGGTGTCAGTAGGTGCTCTGTCCATGAAGTTTTCTGAATAATGCATTCTTAACCAGTCCTTAAAAAGGTCAATGAATTTATCTTTAAAAGCTTGATTTTTGTTGCCTTCAAGACAGAAAGACAGATTTTTAGATTTGTTTAGAGGTGATGTGTGAAATAATCTGGAGCATGTGATCTTATACTTAATGTGTTGGAAGAGTGTCGAGATGGCCTCCCTTATTGGTTGGGGAAGTTTTTGATTTTTGGACCATTATTTAATTTCCCACCTATTAATGTTATTTCCTGTATTTTTGCATTGGCTTCTGTTTTGCTTCTGTATTTGTTTGTGCATTGGCTTGACAAGAATAAATAGAACTTTCAAAAGACTTAAAGGTGCAATGATAGATTTCAAGACATACATATATTGTGTCATATGTACTGATTTCATATTGATTAGATGCTCAATCAATTTCTTACCTTGTATTTGGCTATGGCAATGTCTTAAAAGTGAAAACAAAAGGTGATTTTGATTTGCTTACATTTCATTATAAAACATAGTCTGAATTTTGTCATTTGCTCCAGTACAAAATAAAAAAATCACAATTTTTGTAAAAAAAAAATCCTTTCAGATGGGAATATTTTTGATGGAAAGCTTTATCAGTGCTAAAATCAGAGCTTTATTTTTTTAGGAACACCTGATTTGTGAAATCTCTTGTTGCATTTCCATGCACGACAATGTAAGTTTTTACTGCGGGAGTGAATTTCAAACTTCACCAGAACATTTCTGAAGTTGTTTTTGAAAAATTTAAAAGTTCCACTCTTCACACCACTCAGAATTATTGCACTGCACAGGTATTGTTTATTTATAGGTGTAGACTTTGTAAATTGTTTGTACTTTGTATGTGTCGTCATTGTCCATTTAGTGTGAATGAATAAACTTAGAGAATAAAGGTATGATTTTGGGATCGGTACTCTCTTTACGACGAATGAAACCAAGCCGATACCATTATTTTAAGTGGAAGAACGAGGCCGGAGTCCGAATTCTTCCACACAAAAATAATGGTGTCGCCGGTTTCAATTTGTCGTAAAGAGAGTACCCATTCCCAAAATCATACCTTTATTCTCATTCTTAAACAGCTTTAACATTTAGGGTCATCTTTAACCCAATTTCGCGATACTTTACGGCTTAAATACAACAAGAAAGGACTGCCACCAATCGAACAACCCGTTGAACACAACGATCATACGCATCGAGACGCAATGTTGGCAGGTGCGCGCAAACGTAGCTAAACGCGGTATGACGCGAGTGCTTCAACCTCAAAATAACGTCAATACGCAGTGCGTAACACCTGGGTTCAATTGTCGAATTGAACCCAGGCATCAGCCAATGAAATTGCTTACATTTTCACAGCTGTTTAAGAATTGTTTTGTCAAAGCTTGCTAGAAGCTTAGTGTTATAGCTGCAAATTGCATTATGATGCAAAGGTTTATTTATAGCAAGGAGAACAACAAATTGGGAGTTAATTTGGCTTTTTGAAAGAGTCAGATTAATTATATATCAGAATGTTAAATGTGTGTTTTTCCTCCAGCTGAATTCAAAGGTTGGTGACTCGATTGACAACCTGACCCCTCACTTTAACCCTATATTGAGATTTTGGTATCTGAAGAAAAGTCATAATTTTATCATACCCCCAGTGAAATTTGAGGCTCGGAAATGCTTTCATTGGAGGTTATGAACAAAAATGTCCCCCGATGAGTTCAACCACAGTACCTTTCACGCACTAATCCTATGCCAATTTTGTGCACATTTATGGTTCTACTATCTAAACATCAAGACCAATTTACTTCATTATCATTTTTATGAGCCCAATGTTTGTAAATACGATCCAAAACATGAATATGATAAAATTGGATGATTTACGCCCAATATTAATTGGGTCCTCGCTCTGAGTTTTAAAATATTGGCCGCTGCGTCTCGCCCATATTTTTTGAAACCAATATTTCAATCAATTAAATTTGGCTTAATCGTCCAATTATTATATCACATTTGTAATTGGATTTTGATATCTTTCCACAAGGGACAAAACATCATGAAAATTGAACTCTGATTGGGTCACCAGATTTTAGGATGCATTTTCTTCTTTTATTCCCCACCACTTAGCTATAGTGGTTTTTAATTTTGGCGCATTATTGCTGGGGCGAGTATTGCTTTTTGTTTTATTGCCTGTGAGCAGGTGTATGCTCATAATTGTTTTTGTTCACAAGTAAACCTATACTCCTCTGTCAGAGGCTCTACTCTACATCTTCACAGTTGGTGTATGTTTTCACCATGAAATATTATCATCTTGGAAAACCCGCCACATGGTGCAAAATTTATATTTTGAGTTTTGACTATCAGTGCAAAGTTTGAAAATAAAGGTTTCCCAGCACTGGTGACTTCTGTCGCTAGATACACATATCACAATGGTGCCTTAGACAAGCTGACAAAAATAAAGAAACAGAACAGAGGTAAGGATGGTCTCATTGGCGGCAAAACTGTCCCTGGGCGACTGCGACGGGTTGTCCCAGATCCATCACATAGGGTGAAGACGTAGTTTTGAGGACAGAGGGGGTGCAAATCAAATGGAGGTTCCCAATGCTGGTCCAGTGGGGGTACGTACGCCCCGTAGGGGAGACTTACCCTAATTCTATTATATTGGAATGCGAATTTGGCATTAATCCCATGATGTTTGGATTGTTTTGCTTCCACGATGGGGGAATACATACTGAAGGAACAAGGTAAGGAAGCAAACCACCCAATACTGAGATACATGCTTCATTAGCCGGTTTTTTTTATAAAAATGTACCATGTGACTGATGTTTGTTAGACAGTTTACAGTATAAATTAGGTAAGCTAAGTTTATCTTTTTAAAAGAAAATTTTAAGTCTTTTCGTTGATATGTCCTGTTTGTGTACTTCTTGGTGTTCACATCAAAGATTGTCTTTCAAAACCTCACCTTTATTTGGAAATGAGTTTTTTTGTTTATATTTATTCCAAAGGTATTTTGTACTTTAAAATTAACACATTGTTGAAGGTCCTTCTTTTCTTATTTGGTTAGTTGATATTTTAGGTCTGTACCCTAGTGAAGGAGAAGTTGTTATCTGTGCTGTAAAGGGTAGTGCCTTTTTCATCTGAAGGAAAATGGCACCATTTCCTTGTTCAACCTCCAACATGATTCAGGTACACAGAGGGTGTATTGAGTCCACCCACATGCACCAGTTTTGGGAAAATTTCACTTCAATAGGTCACCTGATCCCACAAAATCCTATTCTTAACACATAAACACCCAGAACTTACCCTCGATTTATCCCCACGATACTAGTACTTCTTTAGGGAATTTTTTACATGATCATGAAATATCGTGTGGTTTCTTTTAAACTTTTTGAGCACCTTTTTATCCTAAGTGCTGACATTTGGTTTATACAGTATAGACACATTGCATGCATCATGGGATTGGTTCAAATACCACTCATGGACAAAGGTCAAAGTTTATCATGCAGAGATGCCACCCAGGTCAATCAAAAACCTGAAACTGGTATAGACCTTGAAAAGCGGGTTAAATTAGCCTAAAAAGCCCCAAAACGGGCTGAAAATAGATAAAAACGCTGAAATTTGGACGAAAAGTGGATCTCCGATCATGATCATACGGGTCCAATTCCAAAATGGCTCCAATACCAGCCAAATTGGTTTATTGCCAGGAATTAAAGGTCATTGGACCTCTATGCTAAGGTCAGTAACCTCTATGACCAGGCATGCTTTCATTTTTGCCTGTCTTTGACCTTTTGAGCTACACTTTTAGTCCTTGTGTTAAAGTACTTTTTGTATAAATTTTAATGACATTTTTTTTTAAATTTTTTGTTATTAAAGCCCTTAATTTTTTATAAGTTTTATTAGGAGAATATTGAAGTATTGACTTTTTATGAATTTGGTGGAAGGAGAACCACAAGTAATAAAGTTATATTCCCATGGTGGCAATCAAGGATAAACAGTTTTGCTTCATTACAATAGTTGGTAACATAAAACCTTAAACCCCAGGTTACAATAAGCCTAACAAAACAGATAACATGGGACATTCATGAACGGTTGTGCAACTGGCATGACAGCCACCATGTAGCCGTTGCCTTTATGATATGTGCTGTATTTCTTTTCCCAAACTCCACGATCATGTTGTGTATGCACTCTGTGTGTAGTCAGGGTTTCCCAACCTGGGGTCTCGACCTTAAAAGGGGTCGTGAACAACCCCGTTAGAAATTTTATGCAAGACTTGTACATGGAGTGCATTAATTTTGATGCCTGAACAGTCAAACAAGAATTCCAAATTCACATGCTTGTCATAGTGATTCTAAAGGCATTTGTTATCTGGTGATGTACATTTTTGTCATGTAAAGAATGCAGCAAATTTTTGGTCAGTGTGTACGAGAATTTGCAATGGTAGTGTAGGCCAGATTGAAAAAGTCTAATTCGCCTCTGTATCAGACTTAAACTGTTCTTCAGTACTAAGAAGTATGTATTTGTTAGGCATGTATTTATTTGTATGTAAAAGTCTTAGTCAGCAATAGTTTTTTTTCATCTTAAAAGGCATTTTGGGAGAGATGGCTCTGGTGTTGTTTTAAAATCAGTACTCAAATTTGTTGATTCACTCGCCAATCTCATAATTGACATTGCAGAAACTGGTGAGCAGGGGAGAAGAAAAGCTAATCAGGCTGTCATATTGGCATGTAAGATAAAATTTGTCTTTTTTTTACTTTTTAAACACCTCATCATCACAAAGTGGACTTTTTTGGGCCGATTTTCTAAAAAAAAACAACAGTGGACCTTTGGTCCCTTTTGTGGAATTTGGGGGAGTACAACTGCACCTCCTGTGCATAGTCCTGTACATGACTATGGCATAAAACACAGTGCATTATAATATCTTACAAGTATCTATTAAAGGGATATATATAGGCCTTTAATTTTGACCCTAAATTCTGTAGGCCAAAAGAACAAACAAGTTTTGGTAGAATAGTTTTATAGTAAAAACATTGTTGCATTAAAATGATAAAACCATTTGCTTGCTCAAAGGAAGGATGATTTGGAATAAAACCAGAGGGTGTATTGAGTAAATCTTTATTCAAGTAGGGGTTCAAAATTGCACTGGGTGTGACCTAAGTACATTACAGGCCTACATCCATGTGTATGTCACTTGTCTTTCATAGGAAAGAATTTGCTATTTGCTGCTCTAGTGTGAGCAGAAAGTATGTGTACAGGTCCATAACCAGTGGGGAGGGGGAGATGCCCCCAAATTCCAAAAGCCCCTAAAAATGGCTCAAAAGGCCAAAAAATATATTTCGCAGGTTGAGCTAGCCAAAAATTAGCCCCTCCCCTTAAAAAAATCGTGCTTACAGGCCTGTATGTGTATTACGCAAGTAAAATGGGTAACAACATTACAAGGTAATGTGATCCATGTGTTGTAATTCAGCTGCTTAAAGTTAAGAGACTGTTCATGGAGCATAGCAGTCAATATTTATAGCACACAGAAAAGGAAAGTTAACTTTTTTTAACTGGCATGTTTTTTATTTATTTGCATTCCTTTTTGTTAGAAAATGTTGGGTCTCCTAACATGCTCTCCGTCACCTTCCGCACCTCATTACATTTAAATTCCGAAGGGCTTTGAGAGGAACTGCTAAATAAGGCCTAATTATGCTTGTTTTGGTTCATATTAATGATCAGATTTGTCATTTTGTTTAAAGGGCATTATGTAATAGATTGGCATAGTTACATTGTACCCTTCACACCTCTGTATGTCATGTGCTTTATTCTGTTAATGGAATAACATGCATGATCAGCAGCGTACCGACCTGGGGAGCAGGGGGGGCAAGTTTCCCCCTCTGGCTCAAAAAAGCTGGACAATATGGACCAAAATAAGCATTTTTATTCCTCTTTTTCAGGGAATTTTAACCAATTTCAGCCTAAATTTGGGCAAAATTAAGTAAATTTCGCAATTTTCACGCACTACACATGCATTTTGTCAAATTCAGTCTTAATTGGAGCAAATCACCGGGACGACTTACGAATTTTGCCCCCTCTGGCAGGACGACCAGGAAATTTTGACCCCTCTGGATCGACTGCCTCGGTACGCCACTGTGCATGAGTTAATGTGAAGGGTATAATGTAATTATGCCTAAAGGTTTCCAGTAATGCCAAAATCTTTTTTTTTTTTTCAAAAGGAAAATGCAGACTATGCATTGTAAGTTAAGTGTACTGATGCAATGAAGGTCATGTCGCTTAATTGCATTTCACTGATCAAGCCTCCAAATTAAGTGGGTGCCAGCCGGGAGTGTTTACCCAATGTTTAGTACCCGATCTTTCTAAAAGTCATTGGCAATGTTCCGTACATGTTGCCCAGCACACTAACAATTTTGCCAAGCTTTATAGAATAGCTTAATTATGTTTAAAATGGCTCTTCCATTTAAAATATGCACCCCCTTGTGGACAATTAAGGTAGAAAGATCCTAATCAAACTAAAGTCTTAATTTAAACATTTTTCATACATAATATTAAAGTATATGTGGAATAATGTGCAATTCGACACTTTCTGAATAAATTATGCAAATGAGAGATCCAATATGGCCGCCAATGATTGCCATTTTGAAGAAATTTTGATGCGTTCTCCTGACCAAAGTGTACCACTTATCAACATAAAAACTTGGTATTTATGATAATTACACAATTTGCTTTGTACTGACGATTTTATTTTTTCTAATTTATGAAAAGGTTTTGAATAATATTCAAAAATATGAAATTACATGAATTTCACAGCTCATTAATATGTTTAATGCTAATAACTCCAAATCGGGGTAGACTTTAAAAAAAAACAAACGTCAGTACAAGCAGTATCATCTAATGAACAACTCTGGCAATGGCATTTTATTTGAAGAAACAAAACTGGAGATATTGTGCATCAAAAATGACACTTTGGTCCAAAAATAGAAACTGAGAAATAGGCAAAAATAGGTTTCGGATACTTACTGGTCAATTAACATCACCAGTGTTCTTGCCGCCATTACATTACTTTCCTTAATCCCTATGTAAAAGAGGTTTATTTGCCTGATTCCCTGGTCTGTATAGAACAAAGTGTTTCCATTTTTTTTTATTTCTGTAAGTTTTTGCAAAATATCCGTAACTAAGTTTTAAACGCGTTGCTAAGGAAACAAACATTAAAATATGGTAATTAGCATTTTTGGATTTTTCATGGTTGAAATTACTAAAAACTGGACAAAACAGAAAATTTATTTCTTTAAGGAAAAAACATTTCTGATTAGGATCTTTGTACCTTAAGATAGTGTCTTTCACAGAGGGAGTATTGATTTTAAATGGAATAGCCCAATGTGACTGTATTTGAAAATCCCCCTCTGTAAAAGATTCCGGTTAAGTCTTCCATGGTGTAGAATGGATTCCAAATTACCCAATAGATCTGGTATCCTGGAGCTGTGGCACTACAAGCTAGTTTCCTTTAAACTGACTGCTCAATTGGAGTGCATGGTGCCCATTAACAATTGTACGCAGGAAGAGATGTGTGGAAAGAATTTGGCTTTATTGGTCTGGAAAGATGTTACTTATCATCCCATTCAACTCATTTAGTGTATGTACTTTGTCAAATTATTTATTTACTCTTGTGACACAATGTATAACCAATGTGCAATAAAAATTGTTGTCTTCATTTATGAGTATTACCTTTTGATTTCTTAGTCTCGTGAGATTCCATTTCTTTTTGGTGTCATTCTGTGTCAATCAATCAATAAAAAGTAATCCATCACACAAAGTAACACTAAAATTGTATTTCAGTTTTACTTTATTACTCATAATTTACTTGCAAAATTTCCCCTCTCGCGTTGTGTACAGTTCTTTGTGCAACATTTTGCAATGCATCCAACACATTTTAAAAGTGAAAGATTATCAAAAGTGAAATGTTATGTTGAAATTGTTTAAAGTGCATATTCTGATTGTCTTTGGGCCCCCCCCCCCCGATTTACCTGGAAGTAGTATCGATTTTGATATCAGATGAAGGGCTGTATTTTCTCATTGTCATCCTGAAATTTGAGCCCTCAAATACATTTCAGTCCTGAGATATAAACAAAAAACTGCTGTTTTAATGGTTAACCATCAATATTAGCATACTTGAACTAGAAGTATCTACTCGTTGGCGTGATTAAGCATTGCATTTCAATGACGCAGTGGCATATTCCCGAAGGGGAGGAGGCGAGCGGGGGGGGGGGGCTGCCACCCTTGTGGGGAATCTTTCCCCCTCTTGCCCCCTGAAAAATTAGTGATTTTCTGCACATGCGCCAATTTACAGTGAAAACACCCAAAGGCTATACTAACCAATTTTAATATATGCTTGTCCCCTGAAAATGTACGTGCTCCCCTTTTCCCCATGAAAAAAGCTGGTTACGCAACTGCAATGATGTCTTCACAGTGAAGATTTGAAAGTAGTGTCTTGCACCTTTATGTTCCACGATAATAAATTATGGGAATCTTCTTCAGTTATATACTGCTTTCTTTTGGGGAGCAGTCCTGAAGATTACATTGTCCAGCAGCTCAAGATGACAAGGTTCCAAAAGTCCCTTGACAAAACATAATTTCTACATAACAATCCAAGATGCAATGTCTCCTTAAGCTCAAAGTCTGTCGCAAATGTCCATTCTTGTGTCGCCTGCCCTAAGGCAGAAAGACACATAGGGATCATTTTTGTCCACTGTTGTTGATGTCTGTTGTTGTTTGTTGCCTGTTGTTGTGAAAAAGGGTTAACATTTGCCTGTAATATCCTCTCCTCATACTTTGATGGATTTAAACCAAACTTGGGTCACAGGTTCAACATGGCATCCCACTTTTTGAGGTCAAGGTCACATGCCAAGGTCAAAGGTCATGTGAGGTCAAATTTGAAAAGTTTGAAGTTCAATTGGAACCAAACTATGGAGTTTATCTATCAAAAGCCCTCATTGTTTATGTAGGGCAAAGGTATGAGAGGCCTATCATTCACTAATCGTGACGGCAGGTGACACAAGCAGTCCATGTTGATTCCCAAAACTGAAGCTCTTTAGACTTCACAGGCAACAGCAGACTAATTAGCTCATGGTAGCAAAATTTATAACTATAAATCCTGGTATAGTAATACTTCTCAGATCTACCAACTCTGCATATCAAAATTACTGGCAAAGAATCTACTTTGTGTCCAACACTGCTTATACTTCAAAGCTAGTTTTCCCCATATCTAAAAATAGGCTTTGCATCACCTAACATTGTCCAATTGGAAAGCATGATAATGATGACTTGCATTGTACAAACACTATATCTGTAAAATCCCCAGCTATTTATAGTAGAGATTTCCTAATTTAGAATTAGAGTAATTCCATTTTTTCTTGTATGTTGTAAACAAGTTACTTTACCTGCTAAGAATCTTTTCTCAAAAGTTACACAGAAATAAAATATTTTAATTACAAATTAGGATATCAACATTGAATCTGGAAATGAAGTAATCCATAGTGTCCATATTAAAGAAACATGAGATTTCCAGAAAGAAGCGCCCCCAATTTTTTTCGAACCCGGGCTTTTTGCATATTTGGAATGCTTCCCAATGTATTAGATCACACCTGAAGTGAATAAGCCGAATACGCCGTCTTTATGTAATAAGATGATGATTTAGTACTTTCTGTCGTGCACGACAGAAAGTCAAAGCACGGTGTTCTATGGGGACAATTACGATAGTCAGGCAAGTTCAAAACAAAGTTTGCTGTTTTCTTTTGTACTTGTTTGTCCAATAAACCTTCGGAATGTTCTTAGTAGGTGGTCTACAATCGATCCTGTGCAATTTGAGAGAAATTCGTATCCTAAAAAATCTCCTCCTGTCACTTTAAAGTGACTTCAGAGAACCAGTGGTGTACATTACCTCTTCTATTTTGCCCCTAGGACTGTAAATAATCTAGGCTAAAAAATACAACTACTTCCAACCCCTCCAACACTCCATTTTAATTTGGGCATATTTCAGTTCCTTTTAATTTAATCATGGAGTTATTACTAACTCCATGCTTAATTAAATACCAATTTTCAAGAAAAAGGGACGTTCCCCGGGGACGTTCGTTTGTTATACCAGTTTATACCAAAACGGCTGAAAATATACCCTTCCTGGCCGAACATCTCCGTATCCGGGCATCCGGGCCCCTTTTCCACTAAGACCCCCCCCGCCCCCGTTAAAATTATCATGTTCCCCGGTACCCCCTCAAATCCTCCATTCCCCTTTGGCAGACACGTGCTGTGTATCAGTTGAATTATGGAAGTGCCTCATAAATTTTTTTTAAAAA
>JAMKCH010014275.1:0-34511 GCA_023653785.1 Ophioderma brevispina
GGACTACCAGTAATAATATGTGAGGGTCGAATCTATACAGTTTGGCCCTAGGCACCATCACTTTAGAAATATATATGCGTAGATTTAAACAAGACTTTCCTTCAATTCATAATTTGCTTTATTTTGGTAGTGGTCTAAGTGTGGCTAAGCACTGTGCTAGAAAACATACATATCTTACTTTCCTAATTTAGGGCCATGGTCATGCCATTAACTGCTGAATGGAGTGTAAACGAATACTGCAATGTAAACAGACGTGTTCTTTTCGTGCTGCAAAGGCACGACTCTGTATTTCACGGGTTTTTTTAGTTGTTAAAGTGCCATTTTAAAATTGTTTAATACATTCATTACTTTCCTTCGTATAAAATGAAAATAAACATTTCTGCGTTGTAATTTGTTAAATTTTATAACATTAGCAGAATGTAATAACGTCATGGCCTTAACATTATTCAATTGGGCCTATAGTTTGGCTTTTCCGCTCGATCAGAATCGTAGATCCATCCCCATTCCTAGTCAGAAATTCCTCTTTTGTGACTGTGACAAACATCATTGTGATCCTTACGTTCACATTTAGGCTTATACATATACACACAATTTCAAATTGGACAAATACCCCCCCCCCAACAAAAAAAAAATTCTTTAGTGCATTTTTGGGCCGCAGCCGGGTGCAGGTTTTCTTGCTTTTTGCATGGCTTAAAATTAATGTACTCATATAATTTGCTTTAAATTTAAATGATATAAAAACTTGTGTTTGTATTTTTTGGTTAGTATGGGTAACCGATACTACCTGGGCTTTTCAACTCAAGTTTGCACATTACTCGTAACCTACATGAAGGAAAATAATGACTTCTGTTTGTTAAATTGGGGAGTAAAGTTTGCCCAACTTTTGTTTTCAAATCGCAAATGATAGGCGAAAATTTTCAGTGACTAAGTAAATATACTGCATTGATGACCTCAGATTGAAGAACGCTACCTTTTTTGAATATTTTAATTAAATGGGTGCGTGTGTATACGTTGTGTGTGTGGGTGGTGTGTGGTTGGGTGGGTGGGTGCGTGTGTCGTGCGAGTGTGTACGTGGGTGTCGTGGGTAATGGGCGTGTGGTGTGTGGTTTTCTGTGTGCGTGTATGTTCGATCCACATTGGCAAACATGAGGTACGAAAGTACACATGGTTAACCGTGTCTTTAACCACTATTGAAATACACACAGAAAGGACGGTAACCCATAACATAAACGTATTTTAGACCTCAATAAGCTTTATAACTTTTATGGTTACCGATGGTCATTGTATAACGTCAATTCGATGACGTTTGGTTAACCTACACGGTTAACCCTCATCAGCCAAAGGATTTCTATGGAATCATATATCAGTTCCTATAATCCCGTTTCAATGCTTGTATTCAACATGAAACAAGTACTTTCATTATCATTTATGCAATAATAGGAATCACAAAAAATTATATTAGTTCGTGTACATTTGTGGTTTTTGGAATTCGTTTTGCCGCAATAGTGGTCATATGAAGCAGTTACATTACAGTTTTTTCTTTGACAGTTGAGTTGGTTTGGTCTTAAGGATAAAGAATCCGCCCAATAAGCGAAAGATTTTGGGTTCGAATCCAACGCGGGCCTTATAATATCTGGGTATTTTATTCCGTAATTATCTTTGTTGGAGTTGTTGAGCCAGTCGGCAATTAATATATCAATATAATACTTAATCACGATTTTTTTTCATGATTTTTGATTGCATGTTTATTTATTTCATTCTGATTTTTTTATTTGATTTTCTTTCTTATATTTTCATTCTGATTTTTTTTAGTTGATTTCTTTTCCTTATATTTTTCTTTTTTATTAATTTCTTGTTTTTCTTTCTCTTTCTTTTTTCTTACCAGAGGAAAGCATGCCGTACACTTTTTAAACGAGATTAACTTAACTTGCTATCTACGCAAGATGAGTTTAAACCATTGGCTTACCTTGCTATCTACGGAAAATAAAAGCCCTCCTCATGTTCGAATCGATTTCATTCGCCAATCCATAGAAAATGCATTATGTGGGGATATCACAGCAACTACACATACCTTCATACACCAGCACGCGCGCGTGCGCGCACTGAAACATGTTGAACACACACCACTAACAAGAGAACAAGATATAACCCCTTGCGCATTCCTCGGGCGTGCACAAGTACATACACATACGCAGTGTGATGACTTTCCTCAATGTTTGTAACGGTAATGAGGTTTTTATCATTGTGAAAATTTTTCATTTAAATACATCACAGCGTTAAGAAGTTATGACCACACAATTATCAATTATTTTTTTTACATTTTACTCAGAACTCATGGACAAAATGTTGCCACACTTTGTCCCATTTGGCTGGTAAAAGCGGCCCCGTCTCTCTCCTAGTCAATGTTTGTTCCAAGTCATGTTGTTAGCAGCCAAGGGACCTTCTTCATTGGTCCCCCAGCATTGAATTGATGGGGGTAGGTGGAAGGATATGATAAGAGCAAGACATCTGCTTGCCAAGAACAGGAATTACCCCCTTCGGTATCAAGCTGTGAGCAATGGGAACTGTTTTTTTTGATATATTGTATCCAAGTGTGCACTATTTTTTTCATGATTGTTGTCCAATAGCTCAAATGGGCTGATTTTGCATAATTTGCAGATTTACCGGGGCGCGCGCCCCCTTACCCCCTCCCGGGATCCGGCACCTGATGACCACTGTGACCTTTGATCCCATTCACAAACTGCAATGGCAGATTGACACTTGCGTTCAAGGGAGCGCTGTATAGTTTTCATTAAAACAAAGTCAGCCATTAAAATTACAACATCAAGAAAAAGAGAGCGTTGAGCTATAAAATGCAATGTGAAACTTTATATCACAAGTAGTTTTGTCGACAGGCTATTCGTGGATCCTCTGTAAGGGAGCCGCTAGACAAACCGCCATACTGCAGAGCAGCTAGATACACTAATTTTGCAGAAGGAACGGCTGGCAATTCATTCAACTCATTTTTAATATACAAAAGAATAAAACACTTAAACATATTAAAAAAACCAACAAATATATTTTTTTCTTTCATTTTTTTTTTTTACCTTTAGAACCAATCTACCTAAAGAAGTCCAGGCCCTTTCCTGACCTGCCCTTTGACTGCACACTTCCATCATTTGTTACCCATGAGGATGTTCTTTGCTACCTGAAACAGTATGCTGCAAGTTTGGACTTGCGCAAGTACATCAAGTAATGTGAAATGATACTGCTACCAGATGAAACTTCTTCACTTATTTTTCACCTTCCATTGCTCAAAAAAATTTGTTTTGAAACTGGTACTGGACTTACTTTTTCTCAATTTGCAAGATATCAGAGTTCAAGCAACTGACCCCTTTCGGCTAACGGGTCATGTGAATTTGAGTGGATAGGCAGCCTTGTGGTTCGGAGGTGGCAACAAGCCCAGTCCGGGGAAGTCTAGCCCGGTCAGGAGTCGATCGTAGAGTAAAAACAGGCTCCAAAAAAGGGCGATTTTTTGCAGGATTTTAACTCGCCATTTAAGCAACTTCTCTTTTCATCAAGATTTTGGCATCATAAGCAAGTTCAAATTTTCTCATTGCTCCAGTAAAATTTAAGGTCCAGGAAAGTTTTTGCTTTTGCTTTGTTGATGAACAAATGTCTCCAAATCTGGTTGTTGTTGAACACATACTTTACTGCTAGGGGCCGATGGAGTACCATTTATGCTTTTACATCCAAATGGCTCTGGACGATTTTAATTCAAAATATTTTGTAATCAGGAAGGTTTTGGTGATATTTGCTCTGCATCCATGTGAGGGGCAAAGCAAATGAAACTTGCGACATGGATTGGGTTACTCCCTTTTGACTATAGGAATATGCTACAAACATCTGAAAATGTGTGCAGGATAGTAGCTACATATAAAATAATCCCAATCTTCTGCCAGCTGAAACCAAGGAAACACCTATAGCCTATTGACGTTATACATTCACCATTATGCAAATCCAATTTCAAGTTAGCCTAGGGGATATCACGCATTTGGCAATGTTTTATGATAGCGTGTCCAAAATCAGCCCAATTTTACATAAAATGTGTAATTTCAAGACATTCAAATGTAATTTTGGTGGCATTTTACCAGTTTAATGTTGAAGTGTTGAGGAAGCAGACACAACTCTAAAAAGCAGGGTTCGGAAAAACTTCAGGAAGAAATCCTATTTTATTCGGAAGAAGGGAAGAAACTGGAAAAAAAAAAGGGTTTCTTCCGTCCTCCGAAAAGAAACTGGACGGAAAACACTTGGAAGAATAGAGAAATTGGAAGAAAGACGAAACTTGAGAAATAAAGAAATGTATTATGAAACAACAAACTAAATAATCATATTCATCTGCTTTGCCTTAAAATCATCAGGCTACTTTGATACTTTACAATCGTTTTTTTTTTCAGAATGAATTTAAAGTTTATAGAATGTTAGTATACCGTGCAGTAGTATATTAGTACAGTTGTCACAATTTGTTTGTCTTGACAATCAAATTATGCAGATGAAGATTGTAAACCCAGTTTCCAATCGTTCCATGTGCACAGTTATTACTATCATAGTTTTGAAAATGAAAAAAAAGCTTTTAAAATCTGTATGGCCAATTGTTTTAATTTTTAAAACACAAATCATAAAAGGAGCAACCATTAGTATTCTTTAATCAACTTTGTATTGCTTTAGTGGGATGGATAACCTGGGAGACAATAAACTTTTGTTTATAGAAATAGAAGATGTTCAAGTCTTTACAAAGAGTCTCTACTTGGCCTTGCTGGTGTGTGAAGTGTGGATAGTTTCTTCAGTAAAGTTGTTTATTTAGGCCTGTGAATCAATGTGAGTTTAATTATGCATTGGCATGGGGTAGGGGTAGGTAGGGGGGTCCATGAATGGGTTACTTAATTATTTCACTATATTTCATTCACTATATAATATAAAACCAAAAGTGCAATCATCGGACTTGTTTAAAATAGGAAATTTTTAAATGACTTTTAGTTTCTTCCGTTTCAGTGGAAGAAACTGGAGAAACCTATTTCTTCCATGTGCGAAAAAAAAAATGTGTTTTTTCCACATGTGGACTGAGAAACTGGCGAACCCTGCCAAAAAGTAATTTCGGCCACCAAAAAAGTTATTGTTAACGTAATTCCCTTTTTCTACTGGCAAATGTTTATATTTCCATCAGATGTAACATAAACAACAACATAATGATTTTTGTGTCGCCTGCCCTAAGGCAGGAGACACAAGGATCACTTTGTTCAATGTTGTTGTTGAGGTCTGTTGTTGTTGAGTTGTGTTGTCTGTTGTTGTGAAAAAAGCGGTTAACATGTGCCTGTAATATCCTCACTGACTGTGATGGATTTAAACCAAACTTGGGGCACAGGTGATAAATGATCCCCCACTTGTTGTCAAGGTCAAAGGTCACATGTCAAGGTCAAAGGTCGCAAGTCAAGGTCAAAGGTCATGTGAGGTCAAGTTGTAAAATAGGTTGAAAATGTAAAGTTGACCTCATTTGAAAAGTTGAAGTTCAATTGGAACCAGGGCCGTACGCAGGATTTATTTTGGGGGGTGCGGGACTTCGAAAAAGTGGACCATTTTTTTTAAAAAGTGGACTTTTTTGGTAAAAGTGGACCTATCCCCCATAAAGTGGTCCTTTTTGGGACTTTTGAACATTTTATCACTAAGAAGTGGACTTTCTTGTCAATTTTTTTTCTAAATTTTTGACTTTTTAGTCAAAAAATTCAGCAAAAAGTGAACCTTTTGCCCCTTTTGTAGACCGCACCCCTCGCACCCCCCCTGCGTACGGGCCTGATTGGAACAAAACTTGAATCATAGGTGCAACATGAGATCCCTCATTTGTTGATGAGGTCAAGGTCACATACCAAGGTCAATGTGAGGTCAAGTTGTAAAATATGCTGAAAATGTAAAATTGACCTCATTTGAAAAGTTGAAGTTCAATTGGAACCAAACTTGTTTTGTGGAGTTTACATGCAAACCCTCATTTGTTTATGAGGTCCAAGGTCACATATCAAGGTCAAAGGTCATGTTAGGCTTATCATTCACTAACCGTGGTGACACAAGCAGTCCAATGTATTTTTACCTACTTTTTGTGAGAGGATTTGATTTTTTGACAGAAAGGGGCCTATTTTAAATGTATATCAAGCCAAGCTGCTGCCCTCTCTCTTTCTCTCTCTCTCTCTCTCTCTCTCTCTCTCTCTCTCATATGATGGTTATCATGCTATTAGGGAAGGGTTTTTAGTACAAGGCTGAAACCAACTTCTGCTAATTGCTGGTGGGGCGTGTTGCCCTTAGGAGACCCATTGCTGCTAACTGCTGGTGAGACTTCAACGCTCTTCCGCAAAATTTTTTCTCAAATGTAAATGTCCCACCGGCAGTTTTGAGCGCAATTTCTGCTAATTGCCGGTGGGACATCTAGAGCTACAAATGTTTTGCTGTTTATTGCTGGTCGGACATGTTTTCAGGTGGATTGTGTGTTTTGTTAATATTTCACCAATAACATCTGATAACAATTTTTAAATTAACAATTTGTCCAGCTGCTTGGTAATTTAAGCATAAGTGTACTACAGTAGCCCATAGGCGATTGTATATAAATTAATGTGGTCGACCATGTTTAGAGGAATTTTGTTCATAACATCGAAAGAAAACACGTCCTGGACCTTAAATTTTACTGTGGTAATGAGAAAAATATGAACTTTTTGTGATACCAAAATCTCAATAAAATTTGCATAAATGGTGAGTGTAACAATCCTACAAAACAGCCATATTTGGAGCCCATTTACTCTACGATCGGGCCATTTTTCTCCTGACTGGGCTAGACTTTGCCTGATTGGGCTTTTACCCCCTCAGAACCACAAGGTTGCCTACATGCCAATGCACCTTGCACAATTTTTGTACCAAAATATTTTCTAGCTTATTCCTTTCACATTCGGATATTTTTTTATTGAAAGCATTCGATTAGTACAGAAATCACAATTTCATATTAGTGAAATCTCTCATTGCACCTTTAACTTCAAATTTATAATTTGAAGTAATGCCCACTAGAACTGATTGAGGTCACAAATTCAAAATTTATGTTTTTATACAGTTTCAAACTCTGGTGGAATATGTCAAGCCTGTAACAAATGGAAAGAAGACACAATGGGAAGTTACTGTGAGAGACTTGAACAACAAGGAATCTGGAATGGAAACCAGTCTATTTGATGCAATAATGGTCTGTAATGGGTAAGTTGAGATATACTTTGAAGTGCAGGCCCTGTATAATTCTGATTGCACCCACTGCTAGGATTGATTTTCTGACGGAGTCTGATAGGCAGTAAAATTGCAAGCAAAAGTTACTACTGAAGAAGTGTAGATTTCATTTGTCAAGCAGAGCTTTACAAATTCAGTCCCCAACAAGAACACAGAGTGGTGGGTAGAAATGATTGCTGTTAATCTTCTTGACTCTATTGCCACAAGTAATTTTTTTTAAAAAAATAGGGACAGCAGTCCCATATAGGGTCATTCCATGCCAATTCAACACCTAATGGATTTCTTTCTTTTTTTTCATTTTATCCCCCTGGCTTGAAAAGCAGAGGGGGATATTGCGAGGGCGCGCATGTCCGTATGTATGTGTGTTCCAGTTTGGTTAGCTTTTCTAACCAAGGTTATGTTTTTGTTTTTCAGGTCTCCTTCGAAAAGTTGAAGTCCGATTGAAACCAGACTTGGGGTTAAGGTGCAATAGGGGTTCCCTCATATGAGCATGATGTCAAAGGTCATGGACCAAGGTCAGAGGTCATCTGAGGTCATGTTCCATACTGCCAACTTGCCAGGGGGATGACGCAAGTTTACTTGCAGTTACTTGCAGTATTTTTTTATTTTTGTATTAAAAGATACTCATGAGAAACAAAAATCTTTAAAATTTGAGCTCTGTACCTCTTTTTGTTTTCATGCTATGGCAATTTTAAATTTGAGGGGATCAACTCAAAAACATGTTCAGAGGATCATGAATAGAGAACTACACCCCTCAGATCCTTCAAACTTGGGTATTCTGGATAACCTTTTGCTGCAGATTGCAAATATGTGATAAGAAAAATATGATGACTGAATTTTTTTAATGGTATTGTGTTAGTGTTAGTAAAATTGTGCCTCCCCACCTAATCCCCAGCCAACATTCGGGTAATGCTTTAGGTAGTCAATTCTTATGTTAACACTCAGCACGGGAAGTACTAGACTATATGGATCTCTTTTGGGAAGTGAAATACTAATGGCCTAAAAAATCATCAAATATTGTGATTTATTGTCTGCTGTATGAAACGTCATGGCTTTGCAGACTTGAAGGTTTTCTAGTCAGTGAAGCCAAACCTAATAATAATAATACAGAGGTTTTATAAAGCATAATTTCTACAAAATCACAGCACTGTTGCCTATTATTATTACACTGCCATCAGGAAATGTCACGATCATTTCACTTCACCTAGACCAGCAGCTGGCCAAGCACACAATCCTAATAGCACTTCCCATAACAGCTACCCGGATATCGCTTGGCGAGATGAGGTAAGCAAGAGAAGGCGCCTTGCCCAAGTGCACAACACATTGGCCACAGCGGAGGTCAAACTCAAAACTTTCGAATCATGAGTCTACCATCATATTCACTGGATCACACATGCCCTCACCACAAGCCATTACCATTATAGGAAACATGCAGGTATGCAGCGTAAGAGATGTGCAGAGTCCAAATCACTTAAACATTCATTTTGCAACTTTAAAGAATCAGTGATCCAATTGCTCATAGGTACATTAATTTTTTTTTGTGAAGCCAGGAACCATGTTATGGTTCATTGCTTCCCACTCAATAACATAGGCTAGTAATAGTTCATTGACATCCATATCCCATCTGTTGTTTTTCACTCTATTTCTTTGGGAACCAAAGAATATTGCATGTGTATTTACTGTTTGGAAAAGAAGGAAATATCAAAAACCTTATGAGCAGAAATCTAGAGTTGTTGGTTGGGCATGATATCCCCCTTGCAGACGTAGGACCACGTTCATGATCCCATATCTGTATACCATTGCAAATAGGGTATATTGTAGTATGGTCTTTTGTAATTATGCAGGCCTCACGCAGTACCCAAAATGCCAAAGTTAATAGGTCAAGAAACTTCAAAGGTAACATCTTACACAGCCACTGCTACCGCAAACCAGAAGATTTCAAGGATTCTATCGTTGTCTGTGTTGGTGCTGGTCCTTTGGACAGACATGTACTAGATCTCCACAAAAACATGATCCAGAAGATCACCTCAGCCATGGAAGGAAACTTTACACAGTGAGTTTCCTGGCAATATAGTGCAGGTACCAGCTATTGAAAGTGTCCACGGTAACACAGTCAAATTCGCTGGTGGACAGACATGTGAGGCAGATCATATACTCTTATGTACAGGATATGAATTTACCTTCCCATTCCTAGCCAAAGAATGCCGGGTTGTAATAGAGGATAACATAATCTCACACCTGTATAAACACTAGTTCACTGTGACTTCCCTAGCCTCTCCTTTATTGGTCTTCCTTTTGGAACAGCCCCCTTCCCACAGTTTTCCTGCCAAGTGAGATTAGCTGTAGCAATTTTGGAAGGGTCATTTAAACTTCCCAGCAGGGTGGAAATTGAATTGGACATTAAGAAAGACCTACAGAAACGTCTTGACCTGGGATGGCCTCATAGGCACACTCACAAAATGGGACCTCTACAATGGGAGTATAATTTTGAAGTAGCTCAGTTGGCGAGGGTTGATCCAATAAAAAATGTTGTAGGGAATTTGTATGCAGCAGTTTCTGCCCGTAGGAATAAAGATGTGTGGCACTACAAGACGCTAAATTATGAGATTATTGATGACAATGAGTGGCGGCAGGTTGATAGACAGTAAGTGAAAGAAATTGAATGTAGCTGGTGGAAAATGATGAAGTATGACTTACAAGTCTTTACAAATACATGTATATTGCTTATGAGAGAAATGGTGAATCTATTGCCCTAAGGCGTTATCATCGCTGAGGGCTATAGATTTCACTATCCCAAATAGTGCAGTCAGTGTTTGTTTTTAGTAAACCTCATATACAGGGTGAGTCAAAAAAAAACTTGACCCTGATTGTGTCCGCCATTTTGAATTTTTAAGTAAACATATATGCATAACATAGCTGGTATCATCTGAAAGCTGGGTTCATTATCTCTAATTTACCTGCAAAGATCATTCACATCGGTTAGGTATAGACCGAGTTACAGTCGTTTGAATCAAGTAGTCGGTTTTCTGCTCTGTCCACGGATGACATGACAATGTACCGCGTCAGCGAAGGAAATAAGCCCCGCAACCACGCCCACAGCAAATAGAAAATCAGGCTATTTATTCACTGCAAGATTCTTGATTCGAAAGACTGTTGTAAGCTCGGCCTATACTAACCGATTGGAATGATCTTTGCAGCAATTAAGATAATGAATAAGCTTTCCGCAGATACCACATATGTTAGCACACACACACATTATTAAAAAAATTCAAAACTGGCGGACACAATCATTTTAACTCACCTGTACACACAAATCTCCATATTATTATAACCCCTAAATTAATTCCTCCTGTCAACGATGCTTAATCACACACACACACACACACACACACACACACACACATATGACACACACAGGCCAAAGTTGTTGTGGTCCTTGGGCAAGAACTCCCCCCCCCCAGTCTCAAATTCCCTCAAGACCAAGCAACATAGGGGAACTGTCGATGGGCCTAATATACAACCTAAGTGCTGATAGGTTGGGCACTTAGCCAGCTGCCACATAGATGAAGCAAAAAATGAATTTGACGATTTCCTGATGGCTTAGGGCAGAATATGTGCATGTTATAAATAGACATTATTATTATTATTATTATTATTATTAGACTTTACTTGGCTGCCTGTGCCTGGGAGACTATGCTTATGCTAAAATTCAACATAGTGTGCTAAATTATTTCACTGTAAGTCGATCCTAGTTGCTTGAGTGTACATATCAGCATCAACAATTTTGCAAATTATATTCCAGGTTTGCCCCAATAGGTGGTGGAACAAATGGGGTCAGGTGGGGTGAGATTGGTATCTAGATAAAGATTTGTGGTTTAAATTTTCCTTGAGCAGCTATATGGCAAGTATCCAACTTTTTTAACATCAAAATTAAATTATTTTATTAAAGCAATCCAGGTTTATTTTTCATATTCACATGGAAGTATATATTACAAAATAAATTTAGTAAATCAGTCCAGCTGTTTGCCAGTGTTTGGATAGTAGAGGTGACAATGTGCATAAAATTGTACCATAGGACAGTGTGGTCAACCACATTGTAGGCCTTTTTTCATAACATAAAAAGCAAACAAGGCCTTCAACAATTTGCCATACTGCTGCTTTCCTATAATCAACTTAGTTGCGATGTAGGGTACTTACCTGGGTCTGTCTAAGAGTTGAGAGAAATGTCAAAAAAATCCAATAGGGTAAGTTTTCTGTATATTTTCTGTATTGTTGACATAATAGTTTGTATATACTGTTTCAAATCTAGATGAGGACTAATTTATTCTATTTGAGTGAATTGTATGGTGAACATGCCAATTTGAATAAAATTATGTGATAAAATTGCTGCAAGTAAAACTTTACAGCATTAAATTTTCTTCTGTTATTGTGTGTTGCTTTGATGTTTAAAATCTCAAGGATATGTAACACAATGCTATGTTTCACTCCAAAAATACAATGGCAGATGGCTTGGTGACACAGGTTTCATACCAGGGTTGGGGTATGTTTAACTAGGATTGCCTGCCTGCATAGTCATTCTCCAGTCCTGGAATCTCTCTCATTAAGAGCTCCTCCTCACTTCCAATCTATTCTCTATCCAAGCACAGTGACATTTCTGTCCTGTGCCATCTCTTCGAGATTGTTAACCACCTTTGCTCATCCCCCAATCCCTTCAAGTCTCACCCAAGACCCACTCTTTGCTCCCACATCAGATGATGGTGGCGGTGGCCAAGCCCTCTTTCAATATAGCAACTCGCCAAAACAAATCAAAATAGATTACGGCAATACAGACATAAACCACAAATCGATTTAGGCTCTTTGATGTGGGTCGGTCATGGGAACATACGACCTTGTCCTCTTCCGTTGTCCATACATAAAAATTGGGAAATAACCCTTACAGTGCAGTTGATTCTTGAGCTCCATCGATTTTGGAATTAAAAAATATTCCTTGACAACATCAAAAAATTAAGAATTTTTTGTCAAGATTTTGCTGTTACTTGTTAAACCAACGGCAACGTCTAGAATTGGGATTTCTCGACCCCCCCCCCCACATGTATCTTAGACAAGCTTATGTGAACTCGGAGAAAGGCAACTGAGAAGCCAAGACCTATTGCACCATTGCGTACAGTAAATTGTGTACCACAGATCAGGATAAGGCTCAATAGTTGATGTTACCTCTGGAATTTCCCAGGGATCTGTGCTGGGCCCGGTGCTCTTTGTTCTTTGCATTAACGACAACCAAGAGAACATTTAGAATATGCCCAATTGCTGATGACAGCATTGCATATCGGGAAATTCACACACCCAAAGACAATAGAATCTTACAAGACGATCTTCAGAAGCTTTCAACTTGGTCCATTGATTGGTTGATGGAAATTAATATGAAAAAGTGTGCCATCCTCAGCTTTACTATGAAGAGGAATTCAAGGAATCATCTTTGGCTTCTTTGGACAGGTTTCAGATAGAGTTAACCACCATGATTAACTTGGTGTTTTTACATTATCATATGATCTTCTTTGGAATACACATACCAAACTATCACCAAAAAGCCAAGCCAACTTCAGCCGCCCTTGGACGAACTCTAGGACCGTGTACGAAGGTAAATCAAGAAATAGCCATGAGTCTCTAGTTCGGTAACGTTTAGAAATCTCTCTTGAGGCAGACATTGAACCCCCATACTACATAGATTGGATAGCCTTGATCAAGTTCAAGTGCTGCTGCCCGTTTCATCCATGCAGGATTATCGTCACTGTTGAACTACGCATGTTCTCCTTTCTCATTAAGATTGATGGGAACCCCTTCATTTACGTCGACTCCGAGCTCAATCCGCAATATTCTCCATATACAACACATAGTAAGTTTTGTTTTCACTAGTCTGCCACAGCTGTTGAAGTCTCATTTATTATGACAAACCAGAATCAAACAAATATATCACTGGCGACACACTTTTGACCACTAAATTTGGATTATGTGTACGACATGACGGCCTCCCTGTGTCATTTTACTCAAATTTCATTGTCGGGCAATATTTTTTCTTTAAAATCTAGTTAACACGTCTGTTTATGCGAATGGGCATCTAGAGGGCTCTATGACATAACAAATCATGACCTGTGTAGGCCTATATGCAAGAGTCCGCAATGGATTTTTCTGATTTTTGGAGAGGTAATAGCTCTTGCATGTCCCTAGCTATAATAGTTGTCAAAACGGTGTCGCCACTGCTTAAAATCGTTCTTAGAATAAAAGAAACAATTTGCATGGGAGTCAAACGCGATGCTGCAAGTTACTTCTCACGCTATGCCCACGAATCTCAGATCATTGGTCTCAGATACAATGTTCCCGAACAACCATTGGCGGATACACCATTTCATTTTATCCTCGCTCAATCCCTGTATGGAAATAATAAAAAATGTTTTTACTCCTACATTAGCTGCATTTAAGGAAGCAGCCTTGCCTGTCATCCTGGTATTGGCCGCATCCTGTATCGTACTTCTGGATATGTCACCATGTTCCCTGTACAGGGTGTCTCAAAAGATTACACCCTAACTATAGGCGGCCATAAGTTCCAAAGTAAGTATCACATTGAGTAATTTTCAAAAGATCTTAAACCACATTAACTGTTAACATTTTTAATTGGCCCCCCCGCCAACTTTTTGTTGGCGAAGGGATATAAAAATGGTAGCCGTCCGTGTGTGTGGCTCCCCGCGATATCTTCGGACTAAGCAAGTGTGGTAAGTCCATCTTTGAAACATAGATGTATCTCAAGTAGGCGGTGGGGGGGATACAATGTGGGTCATTTGACAGGTCCAAAGTCAAATGTGGTCAAAAATAGGGTAATAAGGGCAAAAAATAGGGTCTAAATTGCTATATAAAGTGTCACACGATATCTTTTGATTGAGCAAGTAATGGGTGGCCATCTCCGCACCATAGATGTCACTCAAGTAGGCTGCAGTTGAGTTCGGAGGAGAGTCATGTGGCATTGGTCCAAGGTCAAATGGGTCACAAATGGCAAAAATGAGTTAAACTTCTCTTTTGTGGGTAGGATGATGAAACTTGGTGGTGTGGGTCAACATTCAGTGCCAAAACTTTTGAAGGTCATTCAAGGTCATGCGAGGTCATCCAAGGTCAAATCACTTACATGTGGTAAGGAGGAGTTGAAAATTTGTGGGTGTGGTCAACAGTTCATTGCCAAAATTTTGAGGTCATTTCCAGGTCATGCGAGGTCATCTAGGGTCAAATCGCTAAACACTTGTAGTGAGGTGAAAATTGGTGGGTGTGGTCAACATTCCATGCCAAAACTTTTGACGTCCATTTCAAGGTCATTCGAAGGTCACAATGTCAAATCACCTTACATGTGGATAGAGGATTAAAATTGGTGGGTGTGTTCAACCTTCAGTGCAAAAAAAATTGAAGGTCATTTCAAGTCATGCGAGGTCATCCAAGGTCAAATCACTTAACATGTGGTAGGATGATGAAAATTGGTGGGTGTGGTCCACATCAGTGCCAAAAATTTTGAAGGTCCTTTCAGGTCATGCGAGTCATCCCAAGGTCAAATCACTTAACATGTTAGGAAGATGAAAATTGGGGTGTGGTCAACATTCAGTGCCAAAATCTTTGAAAGGTCATTTCAAGGTCGCGAGGTCATCCAAGGTCAAATCACATAACTGTGGTAGGAGGTGAAAATTGGTGGTGTGGTCAACATTCATTACCAAAAATTTGACGGTCATTTTCACATGTCCCATGCAGGTCCATCCAAGGTCAAATCACTACATGTGGTAGGAGGATGAAAGTTGGTGTGTGTGTCAACTTCAGTACCAAAATTTTGAAGGTTCCTTTGAAGGTCATGCGGGTTCATCTAAGGTCAAATTACTAATTATGTGGTAGGATGATGAACTTGGTGGGTATGGTCAACATTCATGCCAAAATTTTGTACACTTCACTCGATTCGGTTGAGTAGTTTTTGAAGAAATAAGCGATTATGTGTCAATGGACACTTCCTTCCAAGTTTGGTCACAATAATGCAGATTGATGTTAACTACCGCTGAATACTTGTGTTATCTTTCACGCGGTCTTCTATTCATTCCCCAAAGAACTGGCCTTGTTTAATATTTTGTGAGGTCATGCCCATGTTTGTTTTTTATTATAAGTAATAACATCATCAAATCATGGCCTCCGTCAGTCCCAAGCGACTATGGATAAAGCGCCCTCATTGAGTCACAGGTTAGGTAACAGCGACTTCCCTTTGGCTAATAAAGAGACCAATCCTAGAGTGGCAGTGTCTGCCACAGTGCTACATATTGGATGTCACAGCTTGACTTTCCAAGGATCTGTGCAGCTTTCTTTTAGCTCGCTCTTCTCAAACTGGCTGATTCTTTCGTTCTCCAGCTCAAGTGTTGCGTCACTGTTTCTCCGCCAAAGGTGACGATTGTCAGCAGTTTCTCCCAGCACCCATGTTCGATGTTCGGGTACACATATCACGCTTACAATAGTCTTGTAGCGGAGAATGGGTCGACCAACTTTCCTCTTGCTCGATGTAAGCTCAGCATACATGAATCTTTCGGTAGACGGCCATCCTCCATGCGACGGACATGGCCCAGCCCTCGATCCGGCGTTGTCTAAGAAAGTAATGATGGTTGGGGAGTCCAATTCATCGCAGGAGCATCTTAATTTGGGACCATGTCCTTCCAAGTGCCACCCAGAATGCGTCAATACACGCAGTATTGAAGTCTGTTGAGTTTCTTCTCATGCCTAGAGTATGTAGTCCCATGTCCCACTACCATACAGTAATGTGCTGATGATGCGTTGTAAACTGCTGCCTTTTTCTTAATGACAGCTTCGGATTGTCCCACACACGCGTGTTCTAAGCCGGGCACGAGGAGCTGCAGCTTTACAATGCGTTTGCCGATTTCTGCATCGAGAGACAACTGTCACTGATTGTGGACCCTAGGTAGGTGAATTCTTGAACAACCTCAAGTGTGTAATTGTCGAGTGTGATGACAAGTGGTTCTTGAGCATCTTGGGCAAGGACATTAGTCCTCTTCAAACTGATGCAAGTCCGAAAGCCTTGCAGGCCTATGAGAAGCGATCTCTTAGGCAGCTGAAGGTTCCTGCTTAGAATGTGAAGTAATTGGCAGCATCATCAGCGAACACATGTCACGAATCACTATCTGACGAACCTTTGTTTTATCTCTAATCTTGCAGGATTGAAGAGCCTACCCTCAGACCTGTGTGCATGTAGATGCCTCTGTTTCTTTACCGAATGCTTGCTTCAAGAAGTACTGAAAAGAATATCCCCAAGAGCGTTGGGGCCAAAACAGCATCCTTGCTTACCCACTGCGAATGTCACACGGCTCTGATAGGCTTCCGTCAAACTACGTGTTTCATGTCGGTGTGAAGATTCTGATGATGCTCAAAGCCTTGGTGGACAGCCCATCTTCTGGAGGATTTGGAACAGTCCATTCCTGCTAACCAGGTCAAGCTTGGTCAGGTCTATGAAAGCACTGTAGAGGGGCTTCTGTTGTTCTCTGCCTTCTCCTGTAGTTTGGCGTTTGGAGAAGATCATATCGATCTTAGATCTGCCATCACTAAATCCGCACTGGGACTCAGGATACACCCTTGAAGGACTTGAAGACGCATCAACGCAACACGGGAAAAAACTTTGCCGACAATACTAAGGAGGGAAATACCCCTGTAATTGTTGCAATCACTTCTTTCACCTTTGTTCTTGTAGAGGGTGATTAAGATGATTACCGTGACAATTATAACAAAAATCCAAAAAGAAAAAAAAAACATGGTAAATAACAAGAATGATCATCTTTATTAAAACAACACCAATAAAATCTGTAGAAAATGTGAAATATGTTAGTTGAACTAGGGGTGGCACTGCATAGAATGAATTGAGAATGAATACTTTAACAGGTGGGTAAACTGAACAATAAGATTATTCACAATATATTTTTATTCAAATTAGACATCTTATTCCAATAAGAGGGTGGATTCTACATTTAAAATAAAGGCATGATTTGAGTGCAAATTAAAAATTCACGCATTTTAATCTATACTCGTGTTATATGAAGTACTGGCACGAGACAAGATGGTTGGTCAACATTTGTCGCCCATACAAAGGGCGTTTGTGGTTTTCAGATATGCCGAAACTGGTCATAACATTACTCTGATCAGGCAGGAATTTAGATTAAGTTTCCACAGAAACCTCCTTGCAAGAAGACAATCTTGAACAATGTTAAGAAGTACCGTGAAAACGGGTACGGTACAAGTCAAAATTTGAACAAGAGTCGCTGTGGAAGGCGAAGGCGAACTTTACAGAACATTGCAGTCATCAGACGAAGTCTTCGTCTAAATCCAAGACAAAGTTGCAGACGTAACAATGTGCCACAAATACTTTGCATTTGTTGGCATGCTGGATATACAAATCTTGAATGCATTTATCGAAACAGAAAATCTACACAT
Organism: Ophioderma brevispina; assembly: GCA_023653785.1. Lineage (NCBI taxonomy): Eukaryota > Metazoa > Echinodermata > Ophiuroidea > Amphilepidida > Ophiodermatidae > Ophioderma > Ophioderma brevispina. Next base: position 17,791 of record JAMKCH010014275.1, read on the forward strand.
CTGAATCAATTCTTAGCAAACAGAAAAAGGTGAACATTTGGTGGTTGAAACCGTTCTTAGATTTTTATAATGCGCAACCTAGTTGAATATCAGACTTTACTTCGTTTTCAATATTAATTTCAAAGCATAACTTTTCTAGAAAGCTGCCTGATGATATGCAATTTAAATTAAATGAAAAAAAAAAATTTGCTTGGATTGGCGACAGCCATGGTATTAACATTAATTTGTCAAAAAGACTGAAGATGTCACTGACATTTCTTCAATTTTCTTCATTTTTTATGTGAAAAAGAAAAGATGTAAATATCTTTTGTAATGTATGTGCAATATTATGTTGAACCTGGTGCAAAATATCATTATCTTATTTTGTTTTAAAGAAATAAAATGAAAAAGAAAATGAAAGAAGTATTGATTATTTCTCGTCTGTTCTGCCTGAATCACTTTATTACAAAACTTGGAAGGAAATGTCCATTGATATGTGTTACATAATCGCTTATTTCTTCAAAACTACTGAACCGAATCGAGTGTTGTTTACATTAAAATATTGAAAAATAATTGTGGTTTACGATTCCTTTTAAATTTATCAAATGTGATACTCACTTTTGAAGTTATAGTCACCAATAGTTAGGGTGTAATTCTTTCTGAGACACCCTGTATATAGTGTACCCTCATTTTAATGACTACTTAGCTTTGGATTAGTTTATCCTTCTCTTCAGTTTTGCACCCATCCTTGTTTATGATGTCAGCTGCACCATCCAAGTTTAGCTCTAAGAAGCTGCAAGTGGATTATCATTCAAGATTCAAGACATATCTGTTAGAGTTCCAGAGTACGTATGTGCAATCTTTGGAATTTTGAAATTACCAACATGGGTTGCATAGTCCTTGGATACTTCATTTTCCTTCAAAATATTTTTCGCGCAATAATTGACACGTTACCATACAGGGTGTCCAAAAAAATGGTTCAAGGCAAAAGCACCCTTGTTGGAGGTGAAAAATATAAAATGGTGACATGATATTTATATCATGTCATAAATGAAATCTTGGCTTTTGAATACTGTTTACAGCATGATCCGATTTGGTTGTTGCAATCCAGAGATAGGCTAATATTCTAAGAGTTTGAGATACGATTTGTGCCACTTTACACCAAATGGGATATTAACATAACACAATCATGCATGTTGATAGGACACGTTATTGATTCAAAAGAATCCACCCATCACACAATTATAATGCTTGGTATTTTTTCTTGTTACTTCACATCAATGTTTCTTTTTCTCAGTAAAACATTCTAAAATGGCTTTAGAGACATTATCAAACAATAGTTATTACACATCTTGCATAAATAATACACATTTTTAAGAGCACTGTTAAAGGAACTTCTGTTCTTGAAGCAAATTGAAAATAACTATAGTTCTGTAATAATGTACAGATGCCACCTCAAATCTAGCCTAGTAATGTTGTTGAAGGTACTTTTGAGTTTTGTGAATGTGCACGGGTTTCTTCTCGCTGGTATTGTTGCATTCTCCTGAAATGCTTGCCGAACTTGATGTCCAGCTGGGATCCCCCACTTCTGGGTCGTCCTGAACGTCCCATATTTAGGTAATTGCTGGTAGCATGAGTTAAGTATGTCTGATATTTCCTATTTGGGGTGTTTCTGGAAGGGATCCTGGCATCGGAAAACTGTACTCTAAAGTCTCTGATGACTTTGCAATAGGACCTCTCGTGTCGTGGTATTATAAGTACCATGACAACTCTCTGGTCAAGTGTAAACTGTGGTTGAGCATCCACCCCTTCCATTACTGCATTCGAAGTCCAAAAACCAATTAATATCATTCTTAAGCAATTTCTTATTGCATGGTATCAGCTCAACTCCAGAGCTATCAGTTTGGTTGGATATACAATCCATTTTCTTGTCTATTTTAAACCTGAATGCAAGAGGAAGGTGACGCTCATTAAATATGTTAAACTTCTGTAACCTTGAGGACTTTTCTTTCACTTTGTTCTGATCTAAAAATCAATCATCCTAAAGAGGACATCTCATTGATAGCATTTTATCACCAATTTGGGTTATCATTATCATAATGATATTCAATTACTTAACAGGTTTCTTTGCATTATTGTGTGATGATTGCTTTTAAATCAATAAGCCCTATCAACCTATCAACATGATGCTCGCTCTTTGTATCCATTCAGTGAAAATGGCACAATTGGTATCGCACCCTCTCTTAGAATATAAGCCATATCTCTGGATTTCTTACATACAAAGACAGCCTGGAAATACCAGGATTGTTCAAATAATAAATTGTCAGTGGAACATAAAGTCTGAAAAACTAGTTTTATCAAATAATATAACAGGTACAACACAAAATAGACCTAAAGGCGCTATAACCGTTTGTCACATGCGTCATGATCGGAAGAGATCAGCTTTCTTCGCAATACCATAGTTTTAAATGTATTGCACAGAAATTCTTAATGTTAAATTACGAAAAAAGCAGAGAAGAAGGAAACTGTCTCAACACAATTAGACAATAGCACGAATGTTATTTAGACTGTGGTCATTTGATGAAGAGAAAATGCAGTCGTAAGCACACACACAAAATGCAACGATGTTACGTCTATTGAACTCGAGGAGATTTCCGTGGATATAAATTTCTCTAAATTTGCACGTGTTTGGTTGTAGAACGTACCGAGAACATTTCAAAGGTTTATTGGACAAAAACATAGCAAAGTAAACCCAAAACTAATGTTTCTTTTAACTTGCCCACTGTCCCTATTCAGCTGCATAGAGAAGCATGATTTAATTTTCTGTCGTGCACAACAGAACTTCATCTTTTTATTCAATAAAGATGGCGTTTTCAGTTTATTCTATTCAGATGTGTTTTAATATACATTGGTAAACATTCTAAATATGCCAAAATCCAGTTTCGAAAGAAAGTTGGGGCGTTTTTTTTTTCAGGCAATGTCCTCGTGTCTTTTTAAGTGCACCTTTTAAGTCATTCATGTGTTCATCAACGCACCCGGCAATACTGCAGTGCTATTTTAGTAAACGAAATTTGACTCTTTCGGATTTTGCTAATTATAGATTATTTTATAGTGTAATTTCACAGCTTTGAAGCTGGAGCAGATCCGTTACCGTGGAAAGCGAATGTTCATTTCTCCGTGCATTCGTCTTCTGTGAAGGTCAATGAAAAAAATTGGCTTACTGTATTTTGCGAAACGAAACAGAACTCCCATTGGATTGCACGTTTTATTCCGTTATGCACAGTATGCATGCATGACGGAATAAAGCGTGTAATCCAATGGGAGTTCTGTTTCGTTTCGCAAAATACAGTAAGCCAAAAAAATTAGCTGGGCTCAAATTGTTCATCTCTACTCAGACGGCAGTTACAATATTTTGCACTCTCTAACATATCTCTAAAATTTGAGATCAGTAGAGGTCAATCGCATCCTTCGCATTGACCTCGTCATTTATCCCGATAACTGAATACAAGAGAGTGTCAACTACTTTTGTTTCAATCCATGTGGAAAGGTAAACAATTTGAGACCAATTTTAAAGAAATCTACACAATATTAAAGATTTGACCTTTGGCATTTGAAAATTTTTATCTTATATCTCCGTAACCAGCATGACCAGGAAGGTAGTAAACTATACATTTTTAATCCTTATAATAGACAGGTACATCCCATGTCATAACTAATCTACTTTCCTTCCACTTATTCACTAGTACTTTTATGTTGCATAAACTATAATTATATTCTTCAAAATAATCCAGGCGGTGAATTTCAACGGGTGCCGATTTCTCACCGGGATGCTGGTAAACCCATGGAATTTCCATGCTTGGCAGGCTGACAGTATCAGATCTTCTGAGAAAACCTAATTATTTAAGGTACCAGTCGTATGAAAGCGAAGAAATTAGTTTCTTGATGGCGTGTTTGTACATGAAAGTATAGGCAGTTTAATTAGAGGTGTGAAACCTAAACGGGTAGTCTAAACACAGTACTGCAAATTAGTGTAAAGGGTATAACCCATGCGGCACCGTTCCTTTAATCATCGTGTTCATGAATACGCCCAGACAATCTTCTTTTAATCCACATTTGCAAGATTTTAGTCATAAGAGTAGCACCTATGATGAAGACTGCAAAAGAGATAGTAAACAATATTCTAAATGGAATATACTGTAAGGCACTATTATCGTTTTTGAATTCCTCTACTCTCTGAGGAATGGTATTAATCTGAAGCAAAACATGTTGACATTTCTCAGTTTCTGCATAATGAAGAAGCTTGATAATTAATGAAAACTCTTTCTCTGTCAGTAAGTAATAGTCTTCTCCCTGCAGCAGAGAGAAAAATATTCGCTTGACTTCCCAAACATAATGAATAGGGTTTTCTGATACAAAAATATAGAAATCGTTCATCTTGATATCATAGAAAGTTATAGCCTTTCTTTTTTGTATTCTTATTAAATCAACTTTGTTGTCATTTGCACAGTTGTCTACCGTTTTGTATCCTGTGCTTAAATCAAAGATGTAGTAATCGGACCCGTTACCACCTGCAAGAACGTCAGTCCCTCCAAAAGTCAACAATATATCGTTACCATCAAAAGATTTCAGCACGTTATTCGTGTTGTCTCCAATCAAGATATCATTGAAACGAGAGGTGTAAATGTTTTCAACATTCTCAACGATATCATCACTTGCATCACCAAACGATCCAATGCCGATAGCCAAGTTTACGATGACACCCGACGACTCATACGGATCTCCCGTGTACAGGACTGTATCATATCCAGATTTACCATTGATTATATCAGTTCCGAAGCGGGGTAGGAAAACGTCATTTTCGTTTCCACCACAAAGGGCGTCGTCTTCATCCGTGCCAAACAAAACATGATCTTCTTTTAACTTCCATATGTCCCGTCCATAGCCTTCAACGACAGCATCCCATACAGGATCACACCTTTTATCATTCATATAGTTTGAAAGCAGTTTACTTCCTCGAGATCCGCAAGACGTTTGACCTAGAGGTGATTGGTCCACATCTTGAAGGATATTAGAATATGTGGTATGGCACACTTCCAAGTTCTTTTCCAGCTGGTCTACCACGTCCTCAGGGGATGAATGTAACTTGTCTTTTTCTATTTCTACTGACTCGTATCCTGCCTTATCAGCTCTTAAAATCTGGACAATAAGTCTGTCTTCTTCCATATAAGCACCGCAAATGTCAAAATCCACATATTTCGTTTCTGAGAGTTTTTCATATATTGTGTCATATATTAATCTAAAATCATGAACCAAATTGTCGTGGAAATCCATTGAATGCGCCGAATCCAATTTGCCAATCAACATGACGTTATTGTACAAGTCGTTTCGTGTACTTTCATCGAATCGTGAAAATAGTGCTGAATTAATGATACCCTTTTCACCCTCCTGGAAACCATCTATCCAGTCAAGATAGACCGTATTTTCAGCGTAAGTCACATGCAGATAATTGGTTTTGGTTTCTCCTTCCAAAACAGTATCACCATCAGGATCCTCTGAATACATTTTGGGTCGCCAAGTGTTTCTCCTTGCCATTGAATGTTTACCATCATTCGATATAGAAAGGTAGCCAATTTCTGCCAACATCAAATTAACTGTTATTGTTTTATAGTTTCTCACACATTCGCTTATTCCAAGTGCCAACGTAGCACTTCCTAATTGAACCATTTCTAAAACAGGAATTGGTTCACCATTTCTTTAATCATCGTGTTCATGAATACGATACGGGCCCGACAATCTTCTTTTAAAAGGTCCACATTTTGCAGATTTTAGTCATAATAGTAGCACTTATGACACTACTGCAAAAGAGATAGTAACAATATTCTAAATGGAATATACTGTAAGCCCTATTATCGTTTTTTGAAATTCCTCTCTCTCTGAGGAATGGTATTAATCTGAAGGCAACATGTTGACATTTCCTCAGTTTCTTCTGCATAATGAAGAAGCTTGATAATTAATGAAAACTCTTTCTTTCTCGTCAGTAAGTATAGAGGTCTTCTTTCTTTCTCCCTGCAGCGAAGAAAAATTCGCTTGACTTCCCAAACATAATGAATAGGGTTTTCTGATACAAAAATATTAGAAATCGTTCATCTTGATATCATAGAAAGTTATATAGCCTTTTTCTTTTTTTGTATTCTTTATTCAATAAAAATCAACTTTGTTGTCATTTGCACAGTTTGTCCTACCGTTCTTGTATCCGTTGCTGTAAAATCACAAAGATGTATAATCGGACCCGTTACCACCTGTAAGAAACACAGTCCCTCAAAAGTCAACAATATATCGTAAGCCATCAAAAGAATTCAGCACGTTATATTCGAGTTGTCTCAATCAAAGATTGTCATGAAACGAGAGGTGTAATGTTTTCAACATTCTCAACTATATCCATCACTAAGCTTGCCTCACCAAACGATCCATCCAATGCGATAGCCAAAGTTTAACCATGACACCCGAAGACTCATAACGGATCTCCCCGTGTACAGGACTGATATCATATGCGCAGATTTAACCATTGATTATATCAAGTTCCAAGTCGGTGTACACTGTGCAAATTTTGAAGAACACATACGCGTCGTGACGTGTTCACACGTGTTCCATAGGTGTTCGAAACCATCATTAGAACACTTAAAGCAATTGCAGAACACCTGCAGAACACATCAAACCTCGTCGGACAATAATCGTTTTGCAGGTAGTTTTCTAAGAACACAATCAGAACACAATCCGAATGCTTCCACTATGAAGCTTTCTGGCAGAGAACACATAAGACACTTCAGATAAGCATTTATTTTGAGACACATGGCGCATATCCGGTTCGTGTTCAGCTTGTTGTTTCAACATGTGTTCTGAGACATCATAGAACACCATATCGGCTTCCGAACTCTGCGAACACATCGGCGGCCTAATGTTTGACAGATAGTGTTCTGGGCCGACACCCCCAGAACCATGAGAACGCATGCAGAACCCTTCAACAATGAAGTGTCCTGCTGAGAACGTATCCACAATATCCAGATTGACGAATCCATCACACTTTTCGATTTTTCGACCTTTTCGGGTTACATCTGGGTTACTCTGTTTGCCGATAAAAATTATGAGTATCAAAAATCCTCACCGTATTTTGGCGACGAAAACAACACAACAGTGGGGACTAAATTATGTTTATGCCTAGTAGCGCCCTATACGTTGGACCAGAAACACATCTTTTCATACAAACAACGGCAGTGGCGGCAGAAGGTTAAAGTTTTAGGGGGCGGCTAATCAAAATTCTTTTACGTAAAAATGGTCGTAGGAAAATTGTGTATTTTTATAATGCGCTCGTCCGCCGCCTAGGAACAAGGAGAACTTTTTGACTGTGCATGTTTTCTATCTGCCTATTTGGTGTAATTTTTATCTGTGAGTTGATTTTCCCGGGTGATATGACCAATATACTATTATCGCATTATTGGGTCCGTATCACCAGAACTGCGCTAAACAAACTCTACTCCGGTCGCTTCTTTTAAGAAATTTTTTTGAAGGTGGTACGCTGTGTTATAAAGCTTCAACTCGGCGGACTGTGAACCTATGTTGCACAATGGAACCAGCGAAGTTTGTACTCATGAAAAGTCGCACAATTTCAATTTACAAACGACAAATGCTAGGTTGTGAATACGGTTACGGTGGAATAACGGGTGAATTTCACGCTAATAAAGGTGGTGTTGGTAATTTTGCTGGGCGGTAGGGAGATTTTCTTTATCGGTTAGAGTTGAACTCGCAGGTACATATTACAATAGCCAGTCATTTTGTGAAATTAATCAATGGAGGTATGAATTCAGTATTCTGCCACCACATTCAACAGGCAGTTTATTCCGATTGAACTTTAGGCTGCCGAATTCACAGGGTGTGGCAAATATAAATTCTTTTCCCCTTAACAGTCATTATATTCGATATCATAAGCTTGATTATCTGATTTTGCTGAATTTCCTGTAGCATGCTCCGTGGGAGCATATGCAACTCAAAACGGTGCAATTTCAGAGCATGCACAGTAAGCCTCGCCTGATGTAGGGCTAGGAGGCAGGACAGGAGGGCTAAGGGTAGGGCTAGGCTAGGGCCGAGCGTAGGGCCAAGTCCCATCCCATCATGACGATCACTCAGGCCCAAAGGCTTGTTGGATGTTGGGGAGCTATGATGATAATGAAGATTTAGTATTTTTTTGACAGTATGTTTATGTCAATATGTACATTCTGTTATATGCCGTCACAATTCCTTTTCTTCCTGAAAGAGGCGTCTACATACGCGCGCGTTGGAGAGTGCTGCGTGTAACGCGCACACTATGTATTTCCTTTTGGCAACGTTGTCATGGTTCTGCTGGCGGGAAAGTGGGCGTATGTTTTGGCGGCAGAAAAGGAATTATGACAGATTATCGTTGTTTACATTAGCCTTTATTAGGAATGAGGGAATTTCAGATTTTAAAAAGAAATTAATATGATTAAAAATTAGTTGACTGAGTTACGCATACCTCATGTAATAATCGCCACAGCTACGCGGAGGGTTCGGCGTGGCGCATTCTTTGACCAAATACGCGCGGAAACAAGGTGGCGATTTTCCTTTTCTCCTGGTCCTGGGCTCACGCAGTCTATCTACTAACCTCGCGTGTGTTTTTTGTTTCTGTCCAAACAAATTATTAATCAGACTGTATTACCTTTATCTCAATCCCTGGAAATATGAAAATGCTTCTATAGGAAGCAGGTTCCGCAGCGGTAATTCCTTCCCCTCGCTTTGCACCAATGAGCTCATGACTGTCCTGGTTCGATCCCCCCCGGTCTCGGCGCTGTATTGTGCAATTGGTTTCCAGTTCCAAACTTTTTCTGCAGGTTTTCTTCCTTTCCTTTCCTCCGGGCGGCTAGCTCCGTTTTCCTCTGCATCTACAACTGGTAATAAATCTGAACCATCGACAGAGGATCCTAAATGAAAGCAGTGCTAGATACTGAGAGGAATCTAGATTTGCAGGAATTCAAATGAAGTTCACCCCTTTTTTTGTATTAAGTTTTCAGAGACTACCAAGATGCCCTGGACATACTTTCATATCTAGTAGAAAACATCAAAGAATTCGAGTGTGAGCATTTTTTTTCAGAGAACTGCATGTAATGTTATAGGTCTAATTATATATTCTTGCTTACTGATTGGTTAAAAGTTGCATCATTTAAACAAAATAAACCTACTGTTCCATATTATTTCCCGTCTATTCCCACGCTCCATTTAGCATCTGGAGTAATCTTCCCCCATTTGTTGTATCATTCCACCAAACAAGCTGGACACTGGGGGGGGGGGGCACTCACCTAAAATGTGGTACGGGTTATGTCCGGGAGTAAGGCCCCCTAACGTATGTGATTCATAACTATGCATTTAGCTTTATTCCCGAGAAAGTCATGGAATGCTGAAATTTAAATTTGAGCCAAACTGTCAAAAGCCTAAACGTACCAAGTCTGAAATGAAATAAGTTAACAATAGCACCAATCCATGTTTACATTAGCCTGTGCATGTAACTTTACATGTGCATGTACATTTTTGAAGGTAATGCACTGTGCATGTAATTCTAAAATTGTAATGCGAAGCGAAGCACCTGGCTAAAACGTTGTATTGTAACAATTGTTGGTATTTGTTATCTGTCTTCTGTTTATGAAAGTATTGATCGCCTACTCATTTCTGCAGGCTTTCTCCAAGGAAAAGGGAGTACTTGCAATAATTCTGCAATGCACATTCTGCATTTTTACTTTGTGGCGGTGCTGCATAATGTGTTTATTTTGTCAGAGGCCCCCCCCCCTGCACTCTTCAGAAAAATAATACGTTAGTCATGCAGCATCTCAGGCACACAGTTTTAAACTTTTTTTCTTTTATTTACCATGTCTGTACTTGCACAACAGATCGCCCTGGAGCTAGCCACACATTTTGTACACATCTCAAGTACAAAAGTTGAGTGATTAATATGTTGACAGACTCACAGGAACCCCTGAAACGTGATTACTTAGTGCCGCAAGTGGGGTGCCTTAAGGAGAGGGGGTCAAACAAGTTGTACAACAAGTGGTCAAATTTTGTAAATTGACCAATCATGTGTGAAAAGCACCCATTATGTGTCTACCATCAGGATTTCAGAAAACTTTAGGCTGTACATATTCAAACTATACCTTTTTCTGAATCCTTATGGTAGACACATAACCATAGGTGCTTTTCACGTGATTGGATCATTTCAAATTTGCCCCCCTCCTTAAGGCAACCACTTGGCGGCACTTAATAATCACGTTTTAGGGGGTTCCTGTCATCTGTCAACATATTTTAATCACTCAAACCTTTTGTACTGGAGAGGTGTTTTACATGTGTGCTAGCTCCCCGGTTAAGATATGTGGGCCACCATTTTATAGCTTGGAGGACCACTTAGCAAGCCGTTGTGAGTGTGTATTGTGTTTGAGGTTTGTGTGTGTGGATTGTGTGTGATGTTGTGGGTGTTTCACTAAATGTTAAATTTTTTTTTTAATTACGGTAATTTTTTGTATCAAATTGACCTTAATTGAAAAGTTGAAGTTCATTTGGAAGTTGGAACTAAACTTGTGTCATAGTGCACCATGGATTCCTCATATGTTTAGAGGTCAAAGGTACCATAGTCTGATATGAATAAGGTTAGCATTAGCACAATTCATGTTTACATTAGCCTGTGCATTTAACTTTTACATTGTGCACGTAAATTTTTGAAGTTACATGCACTGGGGTGGCATGTAATTCTAAAATTGTAATTCGAAGCCTGGCTAAAACGGTGTATTTACAAATGTTTGTATTTTTATACTGTCTTGTTATGAAAGTATTGATCGCCTACTGATTTCTGCAGGATTTCTCCAAGGGAAAAGGGAGTAGCTTGCCATCACTGCAATGCACATACTGCATTTTACTTTGTGGGCGGTGCTGCAATAATGTGTTATTTGCAGAGGGCTGCACTCTTCAGAAAAATAATACATTAGTCTATGCAGTCATCTCCGGCACACAGTTTAAACCTGTTTTTCTTTTACCATTTCTGTACTGCAAACAATTAGCCTGGCAGCTAGCACACATTTGTGAACACCTCTTCAAGTACAAAAGGTTTGAGTGATTAACTATGTTGACAGACTGGACCGGAACCCCTGAAACGGATTCTTAAGTAAGTCCGCAAGTTGGTGCCTTAAGGAGAGGGGGTCAAAACAAAGTTTTGTACAGGGTCAAATTTGTAATTGGATCCAATCATGTTGAAAAGCACACCATGTGTATTGTGTCTAACATAAGGATTCAGAAAATCTTTAGGCCTGTACAGATTACAAACTATCTTTTCGAATCCTTAATGGTTGATACACCAAACATGGAGTGCTTTTCAACGTGATTGGATCATTTACAAATTTGCGCCCCTCTCCCTTAAGGCACCACTTGCGTCATTAAGAATCACACGTTTCAGGGGTGCCTGTCAGTCTGTCAACAACATATTTAATCACTCAAACCTTTGTACTTGAGATGTGTTAGCAAATGGTGTGCTAGCTCCCGGGTTAGATCATTGTGGGCCACCAGAGTTTATAGCTGGAGGACCACTTGCAATCCGTTGTGAGTGTGTATGTGTGTGGGGATGTTTTGTGTGGTGGATGTGGGGTGTGAATGTGTGTGTCCTAAATGTTAAATTTTTTTTTAAATTAGGTAATTTTTTTTGTATTCAAATTGACCTTAATTGAAAAGTTGAAGTTCGATTTGGAAGTTGGAACTAACTCTTGTCATAGGTGCACCAAGGTATCCCTCATAATGTTGATGAGGTTCAAGGTCATATACTAGGTCAAAGGTCATGGAGTGGCCCACAGCTTATATTCTATGAAAACTACCTTAAAAATGTTGTATTGTCTTTCATGGCTTGAAATATGTTAAAAAATGCTTAAATTGCTTGGAGGGGATCTTTTGGGCTTAGCAAGCAATTGTTTTAAGCCTATCAATAGATAGGCTTATGCATCCGGTAGATGATTTTCTGTCAAGGGCATCCACTAAAATATAAACTAGTCTTTTTTATCTTGTTAAATTCTCATGAAAATCACAGTTATGCAAGAATTGAAATTGCTGTTGCTTTCTATGAAACAATTTTTTGAAGTTTTGAGTTCAATTCTATTTTTTGGGTATTTTTGGTATTTGCCGAAGTTCCAAGGTGACAATAGTAGGCAATTTTTCCATGCAGGCATCACGTGTCCTAGCTTCAGTTGTTATAATGCTAGCCTTGCTAGATGCATTTAGCAGCCGCCTTTTTTACCTGGTTGGTCAGTGTCTGCCAATTACCTTTTGCTGGCTAGCTAGGGTCATGGAACTTTTCGAGCAAGGACCATCCATGTCTGAATGGTATAACAAGCTCAGTACACGCGGTCAGACACAATGTTCATATTAGGCAATATACTTGTACCAGTAGTTTTACAATGGATATAGTATAAATATTTATGTTACATTTTCTGTACATGTAAACATGGTTTCTTATTTCTTCAAAATGTACACTTTGTAGTTTTCCATAATAAGCCCAGTGCATGTACCCAATCAAGAGAATTTCTGCTCATTTTTCCTTGTCATAGATAGTATACTTCTTCTAACCCCTATAAAAATCAAAATAATTTCTTTCTCAATTTAAATAAATGTCTTGAATTTCTTGGATCCACAAACCTTTCCTCGTGTGTGGTGTGTATGTGTGTCCCATGTCTGTATCCCAGTCTGTGCCTGCTCTCTCTGGCTGTTGCATGTTTGTGGTGTGTGCTTGTGTGTGTGTGTTGTAAACTATGTCAAAATAAGAATTACAATTGACCAATCTCAGGTTTGCTCATAAGAAGCCAGCAACCTATTGTATTTACGGGGGTGTCTATAATGTTGTGTGGTGTTTGTGGTGTGTGTATGTATGCATTTATGTATGCATGCGTGTGTGTGTGCATCGTCAACATACATATGTATGTGTGTGTGGGTTGTTTTTTTTTTTTTTTTTTTTTTTACATATAATAAAGTTAAATGTCCAAAGTAAAGAATTGGCGTAATAACTTATCTCATTATTATGGCATTCCTTTGGACCTTAACTTTATTATATGTATTATATTTATAAGGTTTTCATCTATTAATCTAATTACTAATAGAGGACTTCTTGAAAAAGTGATCCTTTTGTGTCTCAACACTTTACTTTTTGTTAACAGAATAAACTATAGAATAGCAAGATTGAATGCTTGGTTAATAGTGTTTTTAAAGACAGTTAATAATTTATTTATAGTGTTTATAACAGATACATGTTTGTCTTATGTCTGTCCCTGGTCATTTCTGTTAAGTGTTGTTATTTGTTTCTCTCCTGCCCACACTCTTGAGCCAATTTCAAAACCAAATTAGGTCAGAAGAAACCTTGGTCCCGCTGGTTCATATAGGGTGTTCACTGATTTTGAATCCAAAAAATAAAAAAAATCTAGTAATTTGTTTTTTCAGGTCGCAGATAAATGCTATAGCTTTATGATCACAAATCTTGGTTGGAAGATCCAACTGGCCCACAACCCATATGGGGGTTTAACAGATTGGATTCAAGGGTCACATGCATTGAAACCAGATTCAGTTGGAAGAATCACTCAACTCTGGACAAACGTGACCCTTATGGGGTGTTAACTGATTTGGGTCAAAGGCATAGTGTGCTGATTAAAGGGGGCATTTCGTCAGTTAGGAGTAAGTTTTTATATTTTGTTTCTCTTCTGCCTAAACAATTTGAGTCAACTGCAGCCTAGCTTGGTCGGAAGAGCCACTGACTCATAGGTGGGTTCAGAGAATGACACCCATTGCCCCATTTGAAACCTTTATCACCCCAATGCCATCATACAAGTGTTACCATTTTGGCGGATCACAAAGAGAGCAAGACTTGTGGTTCGAGAACCACCGTTTTTTTTACAAAATTAAAAAACACACACATTTTTTGTACCAGTCAATTTGTTTATCATAGTAATTTCCATTGTAAGTAAAGAATAAAAGGGCGTCACAAAAATAGTGTCCTCTTTGAATACCATCACTTAATAGGCTTCTGCATCATTGATGGTCTCTGGTTTATAGTCTCCCCTACCGACCGGGCACTATGCAACATTTGTTTTTAATATTCTCTCCCCATCAAATTTTTGGAAGAGACCCTGAGACACATGTAGGAGTTAACCACACACTAATGTGTCACTCTGGAGATCCTGTAACCGTGTAAGAATTTCATCCCAAACACTTTTTGTGTTTGTTTTGTTTTTAGGATGATACCTGAGTCAGAATTAGCTACCCATGAGCCACTGGCATCTGCTGATTTCACAGACAGTTAACTGGGAAGTAAATGGTGTTTTATTTTGTGGGGGGAGTCAAGCAATTATTTCGCGTACCTAAACCGGTGGCAATTCTGGGAGTGTTTCAGCTGGTTGCAGCAACAATGTGTTTGTCATATCTTATCCATCTATATTCGGGGTCCCCTCTTGATCTCATCCAAGACCTCGTACAAAATTCTTTTTCAAAAATGTAAAAGAAGTCCATGGATGAACATGCAGAGGAAGAAGATGCAGACGCAGAGAACTAGATGAATATTTTTGATTTGTGACTTTGCATTTGTGACCCAGACCATCTGGCGCTTTTTTTGATGCTGAAGTGTTGGAACAAAGTCACTTTAAAATTTTTTTCAGGCATTTTAACATATTCCAAACCAGTAATTGTAGGTCAAGCATGAAGCAAACACTTTGCTAGACTCGAACCAAGTCTATGATTTTTGCAATTAAATTAATGCAAAAAAAAATCTTAATTCTAAGAAAAGTAAATTGAGCGTTCAAAGAAAAATGCTGTGGGTGTAGGCATTTTATAACGGCTTACAATTAAATATACTCATTATACCTAATTATTACCAAGGAGCAAAAAATAGCGGAGAGGAGAATAAGCAAGCTCCCAATGGCAGCCAAAAACATTGTCAAGGTCAGAAAAAGTAGTTTTGCAATTACTTCATTATGAACAGCACAAAAAAATGTGTTTTTTTTAACAGGACTGAAACATTGAAGTTACAAGAAAAGGGTTTCTGTTGTTTTTTATTTGAATCTGGCTGGTTAAGGGGTCAAATGTGATGTGGAACCACATGAAGTCTTACTTTGTTTAGGGGGTGTTTTGGGAAGAGCCCAAACTATTTTGTAACCCATGTTCATGCCATATGTAGTCAATAAATCTGAGTTCCTCTCCCCCTCCATTAATGGTGTTTGTCAATATGCAGTTTGAATTCATGTGAATTAAAATTAATTGACGACAAAATATCATTGTTTGTGTAATTGTAATGTTCTTAGTGGTTCTATGAACATTTTATGGATTCAATGCCAAATTTTTGCCATGTGTGCATGTTTTTGGGTGTTCAGCAGGTGTCTAGCTCAGCACATCTTGCAATAACACAAAATGTGTCGAGCATTTCAAAATCTTACATTAGAAGACATCAAACATTCTGCGTGTGTTCTAGTTCAACCACATCAAACGTGTTTCTGTCTGTGTTCTAGTTTAGAACACATGAAAGGTGTTCTGGCAGTGTTCAAAATCTGTTATTTGAACACATCAAGTGTTCTGCTTGTGTTCTAGTTCAGAACACATCAAACGATGTTCTTCAGGTGTTCGTAGTATTTTTTTCTAGTTTAGAACACATGAAAGGTGTTCTCAAGGTGTTCAAAATCTGTTGACATTTGAACACATCAAAAGCGTTCTGGACGTGTTCAATTTATGGTCGGATGTGTTCTGTAACCTTTGCATGTGTAGGGAAAACGGTCATTTTCGTTTCCACCACAAAGGGCTCGTCTTCATCCGTGGCCAAACAAAACATATTCTTCTTTTAACTTCCAATGTCCCGTCCATAGCCTTCAACACAGCATCCCATACGGGATCACACCTTTTACATTCAATAGTTTGAAAGCAGTTTCTCTTTCCTCGAGATCGCGCAAAAACGTTTGACCTAGAGGTGATTGGTCCACACTTGAAGGATATTAGAATATGTGGTATGGCACACTTCCAAGTTCTTTTCCAGCTGGTACCACGGATCCTCAGGGGATTGAATGTTACCTTGTCTTTTTCTATTTCTATTCTAACTGACTCGTATCCTGCCTTATCAGCTCTTAAATCTGGACAATAAGTCTCGTCCTTCTTCCATATAAGCCCGAGCAAAAGTCAAAATGCCACATATTTCGTTTCTCTGAGAGTTTGTACATATATTGTGCATATATAAGCTAAAATCATGAACCAAATTGTCGTGGAGAATCCATTGAATGCGCCGAATCCACTTTGCCAATCAACAATGACGTTATTGTACAAGTCGTTTCGTGTACTTTCACATTTCATCGAATCGTGAAAATAGTGCTCGAATTAATTATACCCTTTTCACCCTCCTGGAACCATCTATCTCGTCAAGATTACCTTATTTTCAGCGTAAATCACATGCAGATAATTGGTTTTGGTTTCTTCCTTCCAAACCAGTATCAACCATCAGGATTCCTCTGAAACTTTTTTGGGTCGCCAGTGTGTCTCCTTGCCATTGAATGTTTACCATCATTTCGTATAGAAAGGTAGCCAATTTCTGCCAACATCAAATTAACTGTTTATTGTTTTAATAGTTTCTCACACATTCGCTTTTCCCATGCCAACGTAGCACTTCCTAATTGAAACCATTTCTAAAACAG
>JAMKCH010014276.1:0-25298 GCA_023653785.1 Ophioderma brevispina
CCCTTATGCACTAAGTGCCCATGACAAAAATGAAAAAATCTATTACAGTTAAAGTGATCTGATTTTTATAAGCATACAACTAGTGACAAAACAAAGTAAATAATGTAATTAAAAAAAAATCTTGCAAAGTATAGTAGCATGGAGCCATAATATAATACATCATGTAGCGGTTTACTGTAGGAACGTATGGTAAAATAGACAAGTAACTTAAAAAAATTAAATGGCATGGAGATATTTATGTGTGTGTTAATTGGTTAAATATTGTTGGATTGGGGGTGGGGGTCTTAACTCAAATGGTAGATAGGAACACTCGATTAACACATAATTAACAGTTCATTTACATGATTTGGATCATTTTAATATTCGAATCAATACTTGAATCACTCGACAAATACTTACATCAATCACAGCGAGAAGTTGAAGCTTCTCCTCATCTAGTCATGGGCGATTACCGACCCCGGGGTGAATGTCGCTCACTTTGACGAGGGAGGGCGCTAGACATGTTCGACGGTAGAGCGCTTCATCGCCACTAACAACCCCGCCGCCCTCAAAGCGAGATCCACCGAGCGCAAGTAACAATTTAGAAATTCATTTCCTAAAACAAACCAATCAGTAATAATTAAACATGCTACAGTGACACATGAGTGAAACATTACAGTAGTGTGGATGTGGTATATGATGTAAAAAAAACCTGGGACAGGTACAACAGGTTGTGCACCCCTGAGTACACTCCCTTCTGTACTGCATCCACATGGCTCAATGGGGTAGCTAATCCCATTAAAGAACCATGAGCATACATGGAACAGATTGTACATGGAGGGAACTTTTGAGATAAAAGTGTGAAATGTTTCCAAAAGCCAATTATGTAGCATACCCTTTTCATGTATTGAGCAAATACTTAAATTATGCAATCTTAATAGAGAAGTAATAAATGCTGAAACAATAAACTATAAAAGTACAATAATACACATCCTGCATTGTTACAGGTACCCAGGGGCTAGGCTAACGGCGCGTGAAACAGCAAAGCCCGATTTACTCTAAGGGAAAAAAATACAGGGTATTTATTTGTGTGGACCCCCACCCCCACATGCAGTCACAGCATACAGGGGAAAACCCTGTTTGTAAACACTTTGTGTGGTCAGCGTTCAACTGACTTCATACACATGCTTAATACACTGTGGTCAGATTTTTACCCTGATCTACATACAGTGAAAATATACAATTTTGCTCAGAATTATAATTGTCCTGAAAAATTGATTTTTCATAATGAACAACCTTTATGAGCTCTAAAGCAAAAGGGCACATTTGACCAAAATATTAAAGAACCTTGATAAAATCTGTGGATCCTAAACTATTTCCATCCTGCACATGTACCTGTACGTAGCAGAAATCTCATTTCTGTCACAGTCAAAGGCACTATATTTCATAAAACTTTCAAGTAGTACCTTGATTCAAACATTCATAAAATTATACAGCTAATTCTGGCTTAAATTTCAAATTCCAAGAAGATGCCACACGCTGCATGGTTCATGTACTAATCATAAACATTGATACATGAAGCTAACCATTGTGTATGACCTTTAAATCACAGCCTTACATGTACACCTGTATGAATCAACAATTCCCAAAGTCTCAAAATGTCTTTAGTCAAATGCAAGTCCAAAATTCTTAAAGACTGAACCTAACAGGATTCATAGATTCTAAAAGATTGAACATTGTGACATGAGTAGACATTCTTTGTAGAATTTCATGTAATTCTGAGGTACTCAAAATAGCAAGGCTCACAAATAAACATAATTATACAGTTTTCAAAAGTATTTCACACCAACTTCATTGTGTACTTCCTTACATAGTAGTTCTACACCAATCACATGAAATCAAAATACAGTGCAGAAATATCCTTGTTACTTTTCAGTTGCAGTTATTTCCATGTAACCACAAAACATAATTTTATCAAATACATGTAGGCAAACTAGCTATTTGGCTGACTCAAGCTAATAGGCCAAAATATATATATATATGTGTGTGTGTGTGTGTGTGTAGGGTAGGTGGATGCGGGAGTATGTGTGTGTGTGTAGTCATGTGTGTTTTGTGGGGGATGGTGAATGCAGGAGTGTGTGTGTGTAGCCATGTGTGTGGCTATATATATGTGTGTGTGGGTGAGGGATGGATGGATGGATGGATGGATGGATGGTCATTCTAATAACCATGTAATCTCTACTTAACGTTATTTAATAAAAAGGTAAAAACTGTCTGTACTCTCCAAAGAATATTTCATATTAATTTCCACAGTCTTTCTGTGCAGCCCAATTTATATAAAAAACATGCACTGGGACTGTTTCACCGTCCTTGTATGACACAAGTCCTGGCTTGTTAAAACCTTGGCCATTAGTTAAAGTATTGGCCATGTTACCACTCCTCAAGCTCCATGCAAAATTTACCAATTCAGTCAATCTCTGAAAACATGCAGGCAATTTCTATCAGCCAGTGCTCAGAATAGCAAATGCAGTACATGGAAAATTGAACAGCATAAGTTATTTATATACTTCACATGGGTAAGTGGTATGTGTCATGTAATTCTGAACCAACTTCTGAAATTCAGGATTCAATCTCTCAAAGGAACATAGGAGTTCCGGTGTCCTGAACGACGCCAATTTCACAAAATATTTTTGCACCAAATTTAATTATTTACACGCAACAAAAATTATTTTCACACACTGCATGATGTTTACAACAGGAATTATTTTCACACAAATGAGTTATTTACACGCAACGAAAATTTATTATACAACGTAATAATTTATAGACAATGCAATAAATTATTACCACAATGCAATGATAATTACACAATGCAATAAGATATTACACATGCAATAATATACTCTACCCAATGCAATAATATATTACACAATGCAATCATCTAGGACACAATGCATATATACACAATGCATAATAATATAGTACACAATCAAAAAATCAGAATACACAATTGCAATAATAATTACACAATGCAATTAACTATATTACACAATGCAATAATATATTACACAATGCAATATATTACACAATGCAATAATAATACACAATGCATATATAATACACAAGGCAATAATTATATTACACACTGCAATAATATATTACACAAGGCAATAAATATTACACAATGCAATAATATATTCAACAATGCCAAAAAACTATCTTGCACAATGCAATAATTTATAACACACAACCCGGAAATTGTTTTTCACACATACAATATCATAACCCCCACTCTTCCGTGAATTCACACACAATGCAAGAATTAATAACACACTCAGGACATTATGTTACACACAATACCAAAATAAATAAAACACTCCCGGGAATTTTTGCGCAAT
Organism: Ophioderma brevispina; assembly: GCA_023653785.1. Taxonomy (NCBI): domain Eukaryota; kingdom Metazoa; phylum Echinodermata; class Ophiuroidea; order Amphilepidida; family Ophiodermatidae; genus Ophioderma; species Ophioderma brevispina. The sequence continues at coordinate 3,378 of JAMKCH010014276.1, forward strand.
GCAGATAATTATTACACAACGCAAAAATTCTCTCGCATCAATCATAAAGGGACTGGACACGAGTACAGCAAAATGTCACAGACTCTGGTCACTAGATATGTAATGCGCCTCACATGCAATAAATGACGATGCATAGGGTTGGACATGCCATCAAAACGCAACAGTAAATTCAAATCGTGCCATCAACAAACCGGGCGTAACGTAACCTGAATGATAGTCTTTTACAGACTCAAACGGTAGAGGGAGCTTCTTACGCAAATCGCACACGGTAAAGGCCAAAAGGACTTGACCAAAGACTATCTGGTTACAAAATTTAAATCTAAATGGACCGGTATTTGGAAATACTATTTTGCAGCGGGGTTAATCCCCGGGTTAATTCCTCTAAACCCGACGAATTTTGAAGTTCATAGTTTTTAAGCCACAGGCAAGCGCTTCAGGAACCCCGGGATAATTATTTTCAGAACTGTTGGCAAATTGTTTTAAGCTTGTTTGAAATTTCAAAAGAAATCCATATTCTGATTTTTTACCATTTGGAGAGTTCAAATAGGGATGATTCCTATAAAACCAGGGAAGGTAGCATAATATTTAATAATAAATGTATAGTTTTCGTTTATGCAACTGTGAAGGTTGGCAGGTACTCGCTAGGCGCAGCATCGCATCGGGTGGTGAATTTTTGATGCGAATGAAGCGTGCGGCGTATTTTACATGTAATTTTGCGCCGAACGAATCTTGAAAAACGAAAAATCTAAAATAAAAGTCACTTTTTACTAAAACACGGATTTTCTCAATGTTGAATTTTCACAAAATTTTTTTTTTTTGGCAATTTTTAGATCAAGTAAAATTTCAAAACAGGGATTGTAAATTTCAGACCTTCCTGATTTCAGGACATGGATCTACTCTACAAAATGTCCGAATTTTATTTATTTGGTCAGGGCCCGTTTTAGGCACTTTTTGCTCAAATTACGCGCTTGGCCTTTTTCAGGATCTCATCCACTTACTTTCAGGATGAGTTAGTTGCACATATTTCATCTCTGTACAAAAATACCAAAGAAAAGATAAAGTTTAATTTCTACGATCAGCAATCGGTTTCATGTAGGAACGTTTTCTCAATTTTTCATGTGTGATTCTAACTAAAGATATTCTCCTTGTACTCAAATTATTGGAAAAGAAAGTAAAACACACTTTTGTGAACATTTTCTTAATATAATAGTTCCAAAAAGTTATAAGGGGTATTTTAGGAAATAATGAGAGGAAAAACAGTTCCTAGATTAATTTGTCTTGCTTATAAATAAAAAATAACATAATAAAACAAAAATTACAATTCAAATTGTTTTGTTAGGCTGTCTGAAAATTTTGGGGCAAAAATCATGGTTTTTTTAGTATTTTTTCTCAAAATCCGGTATTTTACGCAGGAGTTGATTCCCACGTCGTGCACCATGTTTGACCGGACTGTGACCATTGTGGTTTAAAGATACTATCAGTAGTACGCAGTTTGTGTGAATTCATGTAATAGATCAATTGATGAATAAAGTCACGGCAAACGTTAATTGGATTTGTCTTTAAAATTAATTTTTTTGGCGGGGGGGGGGGGGGGGGCGGGCCTCCAAAAGGCCCCTATCTAATTTTTGGATAGGCCTTGTTCTTTTTGTTAAAATAAACTTTATTATTCCAATGGCCTATAGAATATCATTTGAGAGCAAATGAAAACATTTCATCTTTTGTTGAAAATGTGCCAGTGACGCTTTATTGATGATATTACACGGATATATTGTAATGTCACTTGGACAGAAAACGATACTGCCCTAGGGACCAGTGGCGCGCCAGGGGGGCATGGAGGGAATTGCCCCAAACTTATTTCTTGCACCCCAGGTATTGCACCCCAGCCAGAAGAAAAAGACAGATGTTTTGAAAAAAAAAATCAGCGAGTTTAGGCTAAAAATCACCAAATTTTGGCAAAATATCACTGATTTGGACCAAAATTTGTTTTTAAAACTCTCAAAATTGTTGATGTTTACCCCCCCCCACCAGAATTTCACTTTGCCCCCAAAATTTCACTTTGCTTCCAGTTTTGCCCCCCCCCCCCCCCCCCAGAGAAAAAGAAGGCCTGGTGCCGCCACTCCCATATTATTAATGAATAAGACGGAGCAGTTCCACAATCCAATTTGGTAAATCACACAATGCCCCAAATTGAGCAGTTCGTTCCGCACCCCCCCCCCCCGGCGAGGGTTACATAAATTTTGCCCTCCATAAGACCACGTTGTATCACTTGTCTATATCTATGCGTTCGCGTACGAGGATGATGCAGTAGGCCTTCAAAAAAAAGTATGGAAGTTGACTACGACGGTAAATTGCGAAGCTTATGCAAAATTCACATGCCGGGGGTATTGGAACCATGCCCCGGCTTCAAGAGAAGAAAAAGAGATAATGGGTGTAGCCACTGTGGATGTGTGGCAAGATTACACAATTACCCACAAATCATCTTGCCACTCTTCGCATGCTTGACAACTCCCCAGCACACTGCAGCGCGCAACCCAACAAACTCAACATTGGGGTGCACCACTTTGCTGAGTCCTGTGCCTTCCTCTATATTATTCGGAATAATTTTTGCGTTCCTTGTGTTTGTTAAAATATTATTGCTTGCGCAAAAATTCGTGACTCTGTTATTATATCTTTTGTACTGTGAAAATATTCATGCATGGAGTAAAAAATGTTGCATTGTGTGAAAATTATTGCGTTGGTAAAAAATTCATTGCGTTGTGTAAAAAATTATAGCGTTGTGTAAAAAAATGTGTTGTGTAAAAAATATTCCATGTATGGATTAAATTATTACGTGTGTAAAATATATGCATTGAGCAAAACTTCCGGGACGAGGTGTTATTAATTTCGGTACTGTGGAAATAATTCATGCAGTGAGTAAAACTATGCATTGTGTAAAAAATTTTGTGTGTGTAATAATTATTGCATTGTTTAATAATTATTGCGTTGTGGTAATATAGTATTGCGTTTGTGCGATTTAAATTAGTGCGTTGGGTATATATTATGCGCCTTGGTGGAATTTTACTGCATCTGTGTGTACATTAATTCAAGTTGAGAGTGTGGTAATCATGCAGTGGGTGAATTGTATGTGTAGGGTATAATTATTATCATGTGTGTGAAAAAAAATTTCTTGTGTAAATTAAGTCTGCAGAGTGTGAAAATAATTTTGTTGCCTGTAGATAATTACATTTGGTGGAACAAATAGTTTGGTTGTAAATTGGCGTCGTTGGAACCGTAGGAGTTACAGCTGCTGGGGAAAGGCAGTTAACCATTTAACTCTGTACAACCATTTTCCTTTAACTCTACGCTGGTACAGAACCTCTCTATTCATAGTACTTTCACCCTCGTCACTGTGGTTTGCAGTGGCAACGTGTGTTCATTGCTTAACTTGTCTGCTGCACCCACGGTGTTTGAGCGAGCTGAATCATAGCCGAGTCTATGGCTGTAATGTATATAATCTTCGATGGGTTGGGTGTCTCGACTCCTTGGTGAAAGCAGTTGTTTGATCTGCGATTAGAAACTGGGCCCAATATATTGATGTTGTGCGCTAGTGGAAGGTGTAGAGTCATCAGGGAGGGTCCAGCTCAACTAAACATTTTCTACTCCCTGCATGTTTGAGCCTATTGACATGAACCTTGTTGAGGGTGCAACTGATTATTGTGAACAAACGAACCTGAACATGCACATTTGATAATTTTCTACCACTTAATATGGGCCATGCCATGTACTAGCTAGTTTCTTTGATTGATCTGTCCAAGCCACCGGGGAATGAAAATACAGTATCTCCCACCTTAAATGTACAGTTTTGGGCTTTTCTGGCACACTGATTTTGCATGAGAACCTTACGATCTTTTAATGTCTGCTCTACTTCCAACCTAGCAGCATCTAAAAAGGAATAAGTTCACCTACATACTTTGGCAGATTTTGGACAAGTCTGAGGGACTGGTATGACATGATCTAGGGGTGTCCTTAAGTGGCGGCCATATACCAGAAATGCTGGGGTATATTCTGTACTGTCCAAAGTGGGGAAGTATTATACACAAATTTGAGTGAATGGCAAATATTGCTCACTGGGTGTGAAAACCATCTAATTGCTTTGCCAAGGATGCTAGGATGTATGAAATTGCAGCGACTCACTTTGACCATGGCATTGGGGTTGGTATGCTAACTCTGGTTTTGTGAGTTTGCATCAGCTGGCATGTGATACGTACAATATGAGAGAGATAATTACTGCCCCTGTCAGAGGTGCATGAGTACAGGGAGCACCGTGCCTGATCACAATTATCGGAGAAAACTGTGGCCACTGTCACGCCTTAATATCAGCACTGGCACCATTACAATAATTGGACAAATAATCAACAATTACCACAAATATATGTTCCCCAGTATTGGCACACTCAGGGAGGGGGCCAAGGATGTCAGTACTAAACTCTCTGCCAGAATGGCATGCTGGGACTGGCATGGGATTAATGAGCATGCACCTTTTGTGCTGGAGGTTTGCGCTGATTGCAGGGGACACAGGATGACCCAATTGCATGTGTCAGAGTACATACCAGGCCAGTAGAATTTCATGCGCAATTGTCAAAAGTACGGGCAATTCCTAAATGACCCCCTGCCAAAGGGGAAATCATGGACACTCCTGCAAAACACGGATGTATCAATGACTGGAATGCAATCTGAACATTGACTTCTATCCACACGATGACCACGACCTGGTTTACCCACACATGATACAAAACACACCATCCAGCAAAAAATCCCGGACTTGTGCAAAATTGCTTCTGTCATCTTTGCATCCGTGGGAGTGCTCGGTTGTTAAAAATCAATAATACATGCATAATTGGATCATGTGCTGGTGTGCAAACAAAATTTCTTCTCTGAAATAACTGTGTGTTGGTGTCAAATTACAAGCAAGCTCCTTCAAATTTTCTGGATGGGGAGGAGGGGGCTTTGGGTGGAAGCCTTAACGGCACGCACCCATCCGGGGGGCAGCAGGCGGAGAAAAGTCATAGTTCGGATCAATTACAGGAAAGAAACCATCATCAACTTCACCTGTGAGGGGAAGGTCGCAGGGATTCCCTAAGATAACTCCATCGGCTGTTGGCATGTGTCTTTCTGGTCTGTGTCAATAAGTCATAGAATATCCTTGCAACTGGGTAACCCATGGCGCAAAATTTACCCGAGGGCTCCTTCAATGAAAATAACCACTGCAAGGCTGAGTGGTTCCACAATAGCTTGGAAAGAAGAAAACCCTTCAAATAAACAATCCAATTTCGGACGGGATATACAAGGGCTAAGCACTTTCTTTCTCAGTTATGCCGTAGTTTCTTTCTGCTGCATTCAAGAACGTACCAACATAACAAATACATGCTCAACTCCCTCACTTTCTTCGGCGCCAACACACCACCACCGCAAATGAGCTAGCGTCTGTATACAACTTGAATGGGCGGTTATAATCTGGAAAAGCTGAAAATTGGCGGGGAGTGAGGGCTGTTTTGAGATGCTGAAAGGATTTTTCACATGCATCAGACCATTGAAATGTGACTCCTTTTTTGTCAGGGCCTACAGGTGGAGCTGAAATACAGTCACTAGGAGTTCCAAATTTTTCTCTAATAGCCCATTAATACAAGAAAATGTCTTTGAGTGTCTGTGGCTGAGGGTATTCTTGCACCGCTTTAATTTTCTCGGGCTAGGGGAAATTCCCTCTGAAGAAAAGGACACTGTCCTAAATATGTGTATTTCTGGTCCCGCAAATTGACATTTATGGGGCGATACCTTGGACCGGCCTGTGCTAAGCGCTGAAACACTTCGCTCAAATGCTGCCATGTGTGTGTCAAAATCACCTGAAAATATGCAATGTCGTCCATATATACCAAACAGTACTTCCAAGTGATGGCCATGGAGGACAGCTTCCATTAAACGCTGAAATGTTGTGGGACTATTTCTCAAACCATTGGAAGGCGCTAAATTCAAAACAAACCTAAATGGCAACGGAAAGCGTGTATGTCGTGCATGGGGGGTCGAGAAATACTTGATAGAACGCTCGCAAATCAGAGTTGTGAAATAGACTGGTTTAGAGGAACCAATACTGTCCAGGGCTTCTTCAGTAGTAGGGATAGGGAGTGCGTCCAGCTCTCTTAGACGATTTATACCTATAAAAGACACCACAAAGCTGATAACCACGGATTTGGTTTAGCAACAAAAGACATGGCGCTGCCCATGGTGAGGTTGAAGGGCTGAATAATGTCTTGGTCTTCCATATCCCGTACCACATGCTCGACTTGTTTTTTGCTTTGGACCTAATACTATAAGGCACGCTCTCTGATTGGGCTTGTGCGTTCGGATTATTGTAATACTATGTGTCAAAAACATCACATTGCAAATTATTGTCAGGGCCTCACCAAAACATGTGATACCTGTCAAATAACTCAGATAAATTTGTTGCTGGTTGAAGTCAAAATTTGATTTGGAAAAATCAAGCTTTTGTGACACAGCGCGTTCTGAACTCACATTATTACTTGATCAGTTTTCACAGTGTTTAGGTGAGGTGTACAGGTACATGTGTCTCGCATGGGGAGGCAATTGGCATTGGGACTAGGGTAATATTATTGTCCATGTGATTTGTGCACATTCGGCAAATGCTGACATGGTGGTCACACAGCTGCCCTGTCGAGTTTACATGTACTGAGCCTGTGTAGTTTCACAGTCAAAACTTCAAATTGGGTAACACCTTCCTTGAGTACAGTGATTAACACAAGGCACATCTGTGGTCATTTGAACGGGAGGTGAGGGTAACTGGCAAACTATCACACCAAATTTGAATTGTGGGCACAATTGAGTGTGATTGGAAATCAATATACGTACGCTCAGTTTTGGGAACATCAAAGTCAGGCACTGCTGTTTATTTTTGGTATTAAGGTCCATGGCATCGATCGCAATAGCCTCGTCCCAGAAGGCCATATTGTACCGGAAGTGGTCAACATTTTGGGTAATCAGAGAAAGTACTCTTTTTTCACTTTACCCGTGACAACTTTAGGGCCAAAGGATGTTGGTTTGAAGTAATGGAGCGAAAGTAACCCCAATGGTGGTCGACCCAATATAATTTTTACACAGTACTATATTGGGGCTTACGGCAATCACGTTTTAGCTCTAACATGAAAGCTATTGAAATATCGGCCGAAACTTTAAAGGTGGGGGTTTTGGGTGAAGCCATCTATCAAGATGAAAACTTATATCCTAATCGGGCCATCCCCCTTTAAACATGTGAATTTCCTAGATTCGAACCCTTTGTAATAACCCTGGTTCATCACCAAAATTTTGACATGCAACGAACTTCACATGTCTGTTGACTGACATGACTTGGTTGGCAAAAGTCCTAAATGAAATAGATTTGTGAACCTGATGTCAATCCCACTACCTCACTTGGCAAGGGAGCGCAGTTGATGGGCGCAATCATAGCTACCTTGTGATCTGTGGCTGCACATGACTGTTGACGATGCAGTGACCTGCATGCTATGATTGTGGAAATTTCATATTTCCATTTGCCTGCCAAACGCGCAAATTTGCATTGTGTTAAGTCAAAAAATCCTTGCCCAAATGAAAGAGGGTATGACATTGGGCACACATAAATTGACACCGCACCATGGACCGTCCATCTGCGCTGACAAGAAAAATCATATGATCCACCCGGTGCGTCCCTGTTAGTGTATCCACTATATCTAAATCTGCAGGAAATTGGGACATGCCTGAAAACACTGTGTTTTCAATCATGTCTGGATTGATACAGCTCACGTCAGCACCACATCTATCATGGCAAAAATTTAAATGTGAACCTGAAGCGAGACGTAATTGTCAAGAAACACGCTATATGGTGGTATTAACTCTTGCACTTTTCTTGCTAGCATCTGAATCACAAGCATCATGGGGAGGTTTGGAAACAACTATTATGTCAATTGTATTAGTGAGTTGTAATACACAACCTTTCATCATTAGTTATTTACTTGTCGATACATAACATTCAAAATGCACGGTATACCACTGTCTTTCATCATGCATATCAGGGGCAAACATTACATTGTTGCCTTCATGTAGCAATCACGAAATTCACACTTGGGAGAATTATGAGCACCTATTACAGTACATGTTAAGGCTCATGGTAGTAGTGTTGACTGTGTCGATCTTTGTCTCTTCCCCACAGTGCTGACTTTTGATCGCTCTCTTAGTCCCCTCGTTCACTCTGACAGTCTATCTACCCTTGTCTATCTCCTCTTCTTTGCTTCGACCCATAGTATTGTTTTGCCCAGATACGGCTTTATTTTTTCCCGAGTTCCTCTCTATGAGCATACACCGTTCCCCTGTCTTCCGCTTCACAAAACTCTACGGGTCATCACATTTTGCACTTGAATAGTGTCATTTTTACAGAATAACCTCGTGTCAGGAGTCATTAATACCATTATTCTTATTTTATTTCCCTATCATTGAAAGTGTCACTGGCGCAGGGCGTGCGTGGTGTGGTAACATTACAGTATTTAGTCACTTTTCTGGGACTTTGTGAAAACCAAACTGAGGCCCAAACCTAGTGGTCTGCCCTTCATTTATATGGGCGGGCCGCTGGGTTTAACAGGTTGAGGGTCTTGCGCCACTTCGTTCTGCGATTATGATACCGTCGGAAATGGACATGTGAAAGCACTCCTATTGCTAGGACCACAAATTGTCCACACGCCCCAACCTTGCCTTGGTTGGTCCCTACTGGGTCGTCTTTGCCGCTGCCTCGCTGCTGCTGATATGGTTTTCGATTCAAATAGGGGACACTGTGGTTGCAAACATGGTATGGTCCTACCATGCAAAAACTGACAGTTTACTACTGGTTAGTTGGGCTGATTGGTAGGTGCGTGTCGCCTGGTGATTTAACCCCTTTGACAGCTGCTGCTGGCTCTACTGACGACATACCAGTACCAAGTTTGCTTGCCATAATTATCCGCCAGCAGTCAAGTCAACACTGCATCCCGGTCCAGTTCACCTGCGCCTTCTTCCGCAAGGGCCGCATCGCGAGCTCTCTTCAAAGGATCCGGTTGTGTACGCAATGCATGTCTTTTGATTCCACCCGAAGACCCTGAAAAAGTGCGTGTTGTTTTTTGTGTTTTGTCATTGTCCGCAACATCTAGTCGATTGCAACTGTTCCCCCCTTTCCGCGAAATTGGAACTTGTACTTGGTAAGTTGATCCTTATTTGCAAGCTCGTGAGCTAAACTAGAAATGATCTGGGGATTGGAACTGATTCATGGGGAATCTGAGGACATTTGGTCGGCAAGTGTGTCTTGAAAGAAAATTTCTGTGTCTGGTTAAAGGCCGACTCAGAGGATTTCATGAGGAGGGCGCCCTCCAATTCCAAAAAAAATCGTGTTTGGTGCATGTTAACATAATGAATTGTCTGGTATATACTAATCACTGTGATGAAATTTCTAAGCTTAAATCGAAATTCTTCAATAGAAAATCACAACTTTGTTTTTTTAAAATTCCGGATCCGGACTTTTTGTTATACACAGTATTCCTTAGGTGGACGTATACTACACATAATGCTTTTTACGGCATCAAACCGAAAAATCCGATTCATCTCAAATTTCGGAATGTGATTTTAGGTTACTATCTTTAGTTCAGTTGACTATTTTTCATTTTACACAAAAAAATAATATTTTGAATCTTGAAGTCAAGTCTTACACGTACTTGTAGCAGGGCTGGCTTGTTTAAAGTTCCTCAGAACCCTACCCATCATCAAGTCTTTGAGGATTAACATTTGCTGAGTTGGCTTGACATGGTTTTAAGGCCACGGGTCTTTTTTTGTTCATTCCAGTCCGCAAAGGCTGCGTAGCATTCAAAACGCATCCAAAAATCATGTATATCTTGTGTATGGAACCGTCAAACGGTTGTGTTCTCATATATTGTTAGCCATAATTCCAAATGTATGCTGCGCTTTCTAAATAATTGTTCAAAACTATGGATAGTGAATGAATTTTTTAACCAACTGGCATGCTAATGATATTAAGGTGAGATATGAAAGCACAAGTGTCTGTGGCTTTCTGAAGTCAAATTACACAAGACAGAGTCCACGAACGATTGATGCGGGACTAATTAAGCCTACCTGAACCGGTGGTGAATGAATTACCGTCGTGGTAAATCACACATGCAGACTGGACCAGGATGTGTAAACAACGGCAAACGTGGCGGACAAAAAAACGTTCAAGTCGAGGGACCGTCCTTTGTTAATGTAATAGCATCTTTATTTATGGCTAAAAGAGGAGTCCAGTCTTCTCTGGTGAAAGTAATCCTCTAGTAGAGGAGGAGCAGAATATCATAGGGCATTATTTCACGGAGTTCGTTTACAGAAAAAGGTTTGACACCTTGGTAGTTAGTTGGAACCTCTACATCAATGCTAGGTAGGTTAGTACTCTCAATTGTGGTATCATTTTTTCAATAGGGGCCAATTTAAGTTTACACAGGGGTCAAAACTTAAAAATGCCCCCTAATGATTGTTGAAATGTATGCCATATTGTCCATCTAATAATACGGATGCCAAAAATGTTATAGTTTGTACACCTACGACCATTGGTTTGGGTTATAAGGATAAAATGGCTAAAATGGTTAAAAAGGTCAAATTGTCAGTTTGTACAGGCGGTCAACATTACAGTTAATCTGATATATTGTAAACTTGCACGTTATTGCCTGAGGTAGTAGAGGACTCTTAAAAGGTATAGTTTTATATGGTTACATATTTACTTACGGAGAAAGGTTCAAAGAAGGTCAACACAATTGGGTTATCGTTGAATTATGACCCTATTTTGTCCCATAACATCGGTACATGCATTGCAAGATGGTACCAAACATTCCTTATTTTGACGGATTAAGCATAGATGAACAACTTCGATCATTTTCAACCAAATTGGAGAACTTCCGATTTGACCCCTGTACAAATAGAAATTGACCTTTTTTACCATTAGCATTTTTACCATAACTCCAAAACCATTGTCAAGTTGGTACAAACTAACATTTGGAATCATTATGACTTGACGGACATATGACGTCATTTAACATGATTGAAGCATTGTAAAAGTTTGACCCCTGTGTAACTTAAATGGCCCTATTGAAGAGTGGACACCCACAATTGAGGTTACCTACATGCGTTTGATATAGAGGGTTCCATTTATCTAACTACCAAAGGTGTCAACTCAAACCTTTTCTGTAGTGAGGGGTAAACGCTGATGTTTGACCTGGGTCCCTAGCTCCTCCACTATAGCTGTCTCGACTTCCCTGCCTCGCGACTTCTTCCAATGGGTCAATCATTAGTGGGAAGTGGTATCAATCGTCGATAAATAATTGGCTAATTGTTGGTGCAGGTGTGTATAACATTTGTGCTTTTCGTTCAGTATATAAAAAGCCGTACGCGGACAATAAAGTGAATCAGTTCGTCCGGCAATCAAGTTGGAAAAGGTTGAAAAATATACGCCTATGGCGAATGAGTTTTAAAACATAAACGCTAATGATACATGTATTATTATTATCATAATTATATATTTGTATGTTGTTTTGTTTTGTTTAGGGGTTTATTTTTTTGTATTATGATTATTATTCTGAATTAAATAAATGAATGAATGAAACATACCAATGGATACACTTTTTTTTTTTTTTTAATTTTCCGGCACTCTGAAACTATCAAAACATCGCTATAGGCCTGGGTTGGTACATATCTAAATTCACTACAAGGACGAATGGTAGCGTCTCACGAGTGGAAAAGTTTGAAAACCTTGTAACATCAAATAACAAGGTTTAATTGTAAAAATATCCGTTTTCCCATCAACCCCCCCCCCCCCCCCGTGACCTTCGCTCAGTCCGTCGGTCGTCTAAAATGCCAAAAACTTTGTCAAACTTTAGGTCTCGTTCTTCATCTCATTTTAGCGGAAAAAAGTGAATGTAGCACCGTAGGCGGGTTTAGGGTATGCCGTAAAGACGAAGGGTTATAAGGGGGGGTTGCCACCCAAGGAATTTTATGGTTGCATGTTTGAAAGTTCCAGATGGGGATTGTGGGGGTGAAGGCCATCAATGAAGAAAAGCGTTTCTCTTGCTTTACGAACTAAGCACATTTAACTTATCGTATGTTTTAAATTTGTGAAGTTAGTTAGACTTGGCGAGGGTAAGTATTGTGTATACAAACTGGTTTTTTTATTGATACTTCTAATAACCTCTGTAATCCAGAGTGATATTAGGTTCTTTCTTTTTGTTGACTTTTTTAGCGGAACACTTTCATTATACAGTGCATTAAATTGTGGTAAGAGGTGAGGTCAAAGATTACATCCCTTGGGATTTCATTCAGAAACGAACTCGCGATAAATACAATTTGATTTAATTGATAGATACATAACTTTGTAACATGTAGTATGGTTGTTACAATGTATTATAGAAATACTAATTCAACAACAACAACTGATAGCTAGAGATCATCGTTACAATTTATCTGACACGAGCCAGCAACGACAAGTGTCACAATCGCGGCATTTATTGACACCAGTCAATGATCGATCACAATCGTCACTCGATCCGCAATTAACGCTATTAACCCAAGCGCTTGTGAGATGTCAACGACCAAGACGTCCAGAGATGTTCGCTTATTACCATAATAAAGAACGACATTACAATAATCAAGGACCGGTCGCCTCGACTTTGAAGGTTCTGTAACGGCGGGATTTGGATGGTACCGGAATCGCATTGAATTGCTCCACCATATGTTGGATTGGGGGTTGGGGGGGGGGGGGGGGGCGGAACTCAACGGTAGACACTCGATTAACACCTAATTACAGTTCATTCATGATTTGGATCATTTTTAATCAATTCGAATCATCCTGAATCACTCGACAATCACATCATCACACGGAAGTTGAAGTCTCTCCTCTATCTAGTCATGGGCGTACCCTGACCCCGGTGAATGTCGCTTCCTTGACGAGGGAGGGCGCTAGACATGTTCGACGGTAGAGCGCTCATCGCCCCAATATAAGTTCTATTCTTCACCATTAAAGCATCAGCACAAGTCTAGGTGAAGCAATTCTGTAGAAAATGCAGAAACAATAAGTGCTGTTTTTCGCAACATTTTGACGCAAAATGAAATCAATTTTTTGGCCCCTAATTTTCTACTGAACAACTTTCTTCAGTTTTTATTGCTTTATTGTTCGATGTCTTTGAAGCTTCTAACATGTGGTGGATTTCATCTAACCCCTCTTTTAGGAAAGTGGTTATATTCGGGGGGGGTCCCTAGTAACCTAGTAAGCTGGAATCCTGCAATAAACTACACCACTTATGGCAATCTGTATCTCCAATTCACCAAGCTGAAAATTCTTTAGACCTGTGTAGAGGTATCCTGTTATAATGGATCTGATAACCTGGACCATGAAGAAAACTACAGGATAGACTGGATTGCACCTACACCAAGCTTCTTTGCGAGTCCAAAACATATCCTGGCGTGAGGCAACAGACCCAAAGCAACAGAGATATGGGGATATTCCCCCCTCCAATGTCATCTTCTTTGCCCAACGGCCGTGCACGATTGCCGTTCACTACTGTCATCGTGCGATTGACCAAGTAAGTCTCAGACGTCACATGTTTGAAGTTACCATGCCAAACAAGGGTCGTCGCCCCTTTACACGACATTGAGGTGATTGCTCGAGACATCCGCATGATCCATCTGACATCCCCACCTAAGAACAAACAGGGCATTTTGGCGCTCCATGGTGAACAGCATCTCGGCTGCGGCCGTTAGATAGAGAGACTAGTAACCCACCCACACCCCCCCCCCCCCCCGTTCTGCACTAACGGAAAGCAATATGTTATTATTGTTAATAAAATTTTTTTTTTAAAAAAGAACATTTTAGGGTAAAGTGGGGTAAATATGGATCCCTTAAGCAAGACCGTATTTTTCAAGAATTTTATTTTATTCTTTAAATATCCTTTCCTTATCAAATGTGTACTTTGGTTCTGGGTAGGTAACAACCCAAGATATTCATTCATCTATAACCAAATAAAGATATAGGCTTCAACAGTTTCAAACTTTTTTTTTCAAAGATCCATATTACCCCCCCTGCGTCGTCAATATGGACCACCGTCATTGGCAATAGAGGCCGGGTAATTGGACCTTATATCTAAACAATTGCGGATATAGGGTTTCCCATATCACCCCCAGATCACACATACACAATGTAGCCAGCCATTTTTAATTAGATGTGAGATAGGATTTGATACATGTTTGATCATGTGTAACGTCAGTACTACATGTGCCATGGTACAACCACCTCCAAAAACCGAGGCTGCATAGAGAAAATAGGGAGGTTTTAAAACGTCAATGAATAAGAAAACGTGTTGAAAATCTTAAATTTTCAATATTCCTTTGACTTTCAGGACCTCCTCCGTTAATAACCAATTACAGTAGTTTAATGATTCTTTCAAATACCAATAGAATGTTCACTCCTACCACCCCTAGTTCAAAGTTATTAATACTTGGGGGTCCATAAATAGCCCCGGGAGTCCATATTTCCTCACTTTACTCCTACTACTACTACTAAGTCGGCCTCAGCCGGGATCTACATGGGTCATCCAGCCTATACTATCCTGCATGCATATCGCAAGCTCATTTGTGTCTAAACCACTCCTGCGTCCCCTTTTCAGGATGTCTACGTGTTTTTTCGTGACTTTAGTGCAATCTTTATAATAAAATTCCTGATATAATATTTGTTACAGAATCAGGGTTGACAGTAACATAGGGGATGCCGAACTCCCTAATCCAGAGTATCATGTCTATCGTAGATAAAAATCAGCAACAAAAAACAGAGTGGTGGCCTTATATGTGCATTAAGAACAGTATTATGTCTAGTCGGAAATCAAACAGGGGGGGGGGGGGGTATGCGGAGGGGGGGGGGGGTGGGGGGGCTGTATACCTGTTGACTCTGAAATAATGGTTATTGAAATTAATACCCAATCAGCAACCAAAAATTGTCCTTTGTTCTTTGGCTACAGGACCATAGGGTTTTTTTCCCCTAGGAGCCATCAATCCCGTATCTCGCTTAAACAAGACCGAGAATGCCTCGCAAGCTGCGAATAATGAATAGCATGATGATTTGAGGTGGGGAGGGTGAGTTCAAAATGGGGTCTGAGCACGAAAGAAAAACCATAAAAAATAGTAGGTAAAATGGCTAATGGGGAACACAAATACATAATCCTCATCAAGAACAAAATGCAACATGACACGTGTTGTCCAACAAAATCTACGTACCAATGTTCTGCTTGAAGAACTTAAAATGGAATTTAATTCTATCTTGAAAGTGTTTAAAATATCAAAGGTCAACACTGACCGCAATTTTGTGCCAATTCTGCGAATTATTCTTATTTAAGGGGTTAATTGCGAAAATGCAAATATATTATTTTAACTGAAAAGGTAGAGAAAGTTTGTCTATACATTTAAATCTATGATAAAATTAATGTTTTTATCAATTTTGTTGTTTTATTAAAATTATACACACTTATTCTGCCATTATATTCAAATGACTAATAATTATGCTGCTGTCCCACTTACCCCACATGGAATTCACTTAGGGTAAGTGGGCCATGGCTATTAGCTGTACTTATTTTATTTTTGCGTGTAATTTTTGAGAAAAATATAAATTCTAAGAACATGTGTCATTATAAATACACAAATTATATATAAAACCTACCTATTTTCTTAACATAAGGATTTCAGACCAAAATGGATAAAATAGGCAATTATCGGCTGTTTTTCGAATAACTGCAAATTAGAGCGCAAAAATATCAATATCATGATTTTGTTATTGTTATGTCATACAGTATTCTGAAACACTTCCAATTAGTAACACAGCAGTGAATATATATCCTTTTCGTGATAGCCTTACTCCTAATTGCATAAATTACCCAAAGTAACGTGTCCACTTAACCCAATGTGGGAATATAAATGGGGTAACTAGTGCAGTTCTAGTTGCACGTTTCTCTTTGTCATGTGGTACTTATAACACGAGTAGTTAAACAAATGCCTCAATGACCTTACCGTTGATATTAAAGTAAATGTTTTTCATAAAACCTACCATGTTTTTGTTTTGAACCATCAGGCTTAAGTGCCCCACTTCCTACCCCACTACCCTTGCTCGTCCGTTCGTACGTACCTCTACCCTCCGTAACAAGCTTAATAGACTAAGTTTTTTCACATGCAGTGGATAGAGATCGAGGGTTGGGTTGACTTTGTACATGAAACAATTACAGGAATTTAACAAACCAATTCATCCTCGTTGAAGCTGCCCCTGTATATAATCCAAACCTGTTGTGGGCCTATTTTGTATATTCGCTAATCTAAAATAACTCTTGCAAACATGCTAAACTGTATGTCAATGTGGTCTGTCTCAGAAGTTACGAATACGCTGCATGTTGTTAGCAATGCGATCTGTTAACACGGTATCATGCTTTTCTGGCTTCGCCATAAGCAGACGGCTATTTGCGTGTGAATCCACCAATCTGTCATCAGAACTACTCTCCGAATCAACGCTTTCGTTCTCATCAAGTCTTCATCAATATAAATTTGTTTGTTTCGAAAAACATAAGACAGCTAATTTCAGCTGTGAAACCCGGAGACGCAATCCAATATGGCCGGCTTCAAAGTTGACTCGCTGGTTGAATATGGTAATTTGTTGGCAGTGTGAGTTTGACCACCACTCCTCTCCTGGGAGCATCGTTTGTGTCAACCGTTCCAGAGCGGATCCTATTCATTATAATAGTGCTTGCTGATCACAATAGCAGTGGCGACACCACACCACAACATGCTACGACAATAAAAGAAATATTACCATTCCCATAATTTTATAACCCTATAGACCTAACCCAGGGAAACTTAGTCGTTTTTCTGTGTGCTATCCATCCTTTAGGGATGTTATTTCAAGTACCTGATACTTCGGCTAGTTCCTATAATTAATTTTGGATATCTGCCAGTTGTGCAAATTATATTGAACATGTCCTTTCAGTAGGCCTATACCTTTTTAGTTTAAAACTAGTTTGGGACAGTGCATGGCCTTAGGGCCTTGGTCAGTAACACTAACACTTTAAGTTATACCATCGAGTTTCCTAACCTCCTCTAACGTTTCTTTACACTTTTCTATTTCTTCTAATTTTCGACTAAGTTATTTTTTTAATATTATACAAATTTTTTATATGTTTAACAAAATCGCTTAATTCACATAATGTTATCCAATGTTACTTTAGAGCTACTTTTTTACATAACCAGCTTCTGATAAGACCCCACATTAACTATCCAGCAGCTCCGCCTAGGCATACACTTCGCAAATTACACCAATATGTAGCTTCGTCAAAAAGTTGTTAACACTAACCAAATAACCATAATCTCTTGATGATATCTCCGTTCATTATTACAACCAGAAACAGCACCAGGATTGCCATCACCTAACATGATAAAAAGTCCTAAAAAAAAAAAACTAGTTTAAAAGAGTAAGCATTTTAAGCCTTTCGCCCGGCAAATTATGTAATGTCGAGTGTTGGAAAACTATCATTAAAAAGTGCTTAAACACTAAAAAATAACCTATACTCGTTTTGAGGATATCTCCGATCATTATTACAACCAAAAAAACAGCAAAATGATTGCAATCTGGGGTGATAAAAAGGTCTAAAAGTAGTTGAAAGAGTAAGACTTTTAAGCATTTGCCAAGCAAAGTACGTCCAGTAATTGTATGTAAACAAAGGGGCTGGAAAGTGACAGCGCGCGTGCGGCGCTACTGCCCCTTTTTCGGCCCCGTGAGGCATTTCGGTTCCGACCCGGGTTCCGATTAGCCCGGCGATTCGCGCTAATCCTTGTCAAGGATTAGAATTGCCAAATCTGGCACCACCGATCCTCGCTGGTCTTTTGGTTTAGGTAGCTGACCTCATGATACAGTGGCTCTCGGGCTCGACCTCGCTAATAATAAAATTTTCATTATTTTTTTTAGTCAGAAGGAAAAAAATTTACTCCAAAAAATAGAAAAATAAGAGCTGCCCCTTTGAGGTTAGTGAGGGAGACCTGCTCCGGATCATGAAGGTTGGTCAAAACTCCGCGTGCAATTGTTGAATCTTGCTCATTTGTTCGGTTGTGGAAACTGCAGAAACTCAGATGGGCAGAAAGATCAGCATGGGCAGAATGAGCAAATTGAGCATATTAACAGAAAAACACAAAAGGGCAGAATGAGCAGACTGAGCAGCGAAGCAGAAGGGACAGAATGGCCAGAAAAGCTAAATTGGCAGGCAGAAAGGGCATCATATGGGCATTGATCGGGGGTGTATATATATATATATATATTATATATATTGATGAGAGTGGGGTTCAATAACGAAACCCGCAATGTCAACGGCCCCGTTTGACCAAAATAATCTTATTTTTTATACCTAATACTTCGCTTTGCGAGCACTACTTACAATTACATTTACACGATTTTTTATGTTCTAAATGGGAATTTTTAGCGCGTTTTGCGCCATTCCGTAGTAATCAGTAAACCCTATGTCATTAATAAATTTTTCATGAATCCCAGCCCCATGTTTCAAAGGAATTTAAGCCACTGAAGGGCAGGGTTAAGGTCCGTTTTATACGTCACTGCATTGTAGTGCTATTGCAATGCAGTCTACCAAAATCGTTACAGTAATCACTCCAGTGTGCAGCATGCAATCAAAATACAACAAATTAAGTTTAAATGTATTGACCTCAGTGACCTGGATTGACCTGCAGTAAAATCGATTCGATTAGGATTGTCAGCTGAAGTGATGGAACTTTGCAGTAAAGGTCCGTTCATGCTTCCACTGCAATGTAGTGCAGTGCTTTGCATTGCCTTTATATACTGCCATGGCAGTACTACAACAAAGTTAAATTCCGTTTTCACTTGTCATTTCAAGTGGGTTGCGTCCAAGTTTTTGTTGCAGAAATGGTCCGATATAAGGCAATGCAGAAGCACTGCAACTGCATTGCAGTGGCACTGCAAATGCAATTGCAGTGGATGTATGAACGGACCTTAACTTTACTGCACGTACTATAGCATGAAAATGCAGGTGGAATATGAACGCAGTGGAAAAGTATGAACGGACCTAATTTACTGCACGTACTGTAGCAATGAAGTGCAGTGGAAATATGAACGGAACCATTAGGATAGGCAGAGTAGCCCTAGCAGCTTATACAGCGTTTTCATTTAGTTGGTTTCTTTCTCCGCAATTTTTTGTTTAATTTTTTATTTTTTTTATTGTTTTGTTGCATTTTTTTCCTGAATTTTTTTATAACATGCAATTTGTTTGCTTTTGTTTGTTTTGTTTTTAAGTTATTGTTGTAATTTTTAATCTTACTTCAATTCTCGGTACGGTGGTGTTTTTCTGCACATGTAGATGCCAAGTAAGCCCCATAACGCCTATCGTTTGTTTGATAATATCTCGAAACTGTACCAAATCTAGAACGCGCATTGCTATGTTTAAAGGAGAATGTATTTCCGTGTGCAATACATTTTCCTGTTAAAATCAGGGTCCATAACAAGCTCAAAATTTAAAAAACTGCCAAGATCTTGTTAGACCCAAACCAAGTGTTTTCCACCCCTGCCCGATTTTGCTATCTGTTACCGGTATTCTTCATATCTTTGCCATTCTGCCGCTATTCTTGCTTCTTGCGCTTCTGCCATGTCCATTTTTGCTCTCTGCATATTCCGTTCCATTCTACTTTTCGGTCTTTTCTGCCCGATTCTAGCATGCCATTCTACTTTTGCCGATTTCTCTGCCCATTCTGCTTTGCCTGCCTATCTGCCCATTCTGCTTTTTTCTTCTGGCCTTTTTCCACCAACCGTTGCCTGGAATCACCTCTCTTGAGACCTTTAACCTCGTAGGTCCGAAACAAGCGTCCACCACCCGATCGTTTTTTATTAATGATAAGCAGCGAAAATAGCGTGTCCGTGCGCATTCGAAATAAATTAACCACGGGAACAGCTGGAACAGAGCATCAATGGATACTCATTTTAAATGTGTACCGTGTAACGAACGGACGACAACCACTAACAGAGTTTCAGGCCTTTGTAGGAGCCTTGCTTCGCAGATCAAAAATCTGATTCATCTCTAACTTTGGAATTAAAGCATTTTAGGTGACTATCTTTATTCTAGATGCTATCTTTAATCACTACACACTACCCAAAAAGTTATCCATTTCGAATCTCTGAGTCACAGCTTTTAATAAATCTAAACTAGAATAGACGGGGAAGACTAATGACGAAAATAGAAGCAAGAAATAGAAATCAAAGGAGAATTGACATGGATTTTTAGGAAAGAAAGAGTGGTAGCTGTTCGGAACAATAAACTATTACAGAGTTTTCTGAAATTCCTTATAGGGTATTAATATTGTACATTGGAAGAGTAGCAAATCATAAAATAATACAAATTCTTAAGAAAGACATCACTGACATATTTACAGACTAATTTTGATCTT
Source organism: Ophioderma brevispina (assembly GCA_023653785.1). NCBI lineage: Eukaryota > Metazoa > Echinodermata > Ophiuroidea > Amphilepidida > Ophiodermatidae > Ophioderma > Ophioderma brevispina. The sequence goes on from JAMKCH010014276.1 coordinate 23,940, forward strand.
CCACTAGCTTAATCAAATACCTTAAGTAAAAAGGCAATATTTACCAAAATGTCTATCAAAATATTCGCATACAGGTACTTTGAGAACGTTTGCTGAAATATTGAACTTTATATGACCTAGTTGTTGAAAAGACGGAAAAAGTCGAAAACCAAATGAAACGTTCAGACTATGATAGGGGTGAACAAAGTTTAAATGTGTTCCACTGAATATTTAGATTCAACAGGAGTGGACAAGATGTTGTCACATTCGGAGTGCTTTATCTGATTTTTGTGTTGTACAAAACAATTACTATTGTACTAACTGAGTTATTATACCGTATTATGCATTTTAACTATACGTGCCTTGTTTGGGGCGCTGCTACTTTGTGTGAGGGGTGGCGCCGAACAGTCCGAACCGTACAGGTTGTCCCAAAAAGTTGTGCAAGCAGATAAGCTTCAATTTTTCTAAAAACAATGCAAAGAGGGTATTCATCTTTACGGGTCACTATTATATTATAGAAACTAGAACATTGTTGCATTTTACCCTCTAAAAATAGTTTATGATTAAAAATGAGGAAACTAAGTCATCTGTTGACTCAAGTCTTTGTCAAGAGACAAGGCTGTTTCTTTTTTATCAACATAATTTCCAGTTGTAGGACTAAACATGCTGATTATTAATATCATGAACATCCACGACTCCTGCTTAACATGTTTAAAGAGACAGGAGAAGATTTTTTGTGAGGATACAAATCGATTTCTCTATTTTGTTCCACCTGATGGATTGTAGACCGGGTGTAGAACACCTTAGCGAAGGGTGAAGGTAAACAAGAAACTAAGAGAAAACCAAAAACTATGTGTTAGACTTGCCCTGTTATCGTATCGTCCCATAGAAAAGCATACTTTGATTTCTGTTGGGCACGCAAATGCAAAATAATCATCTAAGATTATAAAGACGGCGTATACGGAGTATTCTACTTGTGTGATTTTATAATACATGGTAAGCATTCCCAAATATGTGACGAGAGCATCAAGGATGCTGTGGCTTAATCCAGAGGTGTGGCATTGAGCTGTGCAATGAGGTGAAACAAACCAAGTAAGTGGAACAATTCCATATCCGAACGTCCCTGAACTGGCATTTTTTCCACTTTTCCAAAAATCACGGCGCGGACCCGTTTTGTTTTGGGGGAACTTGCCCCTAGATCTAAACAGAAAAAATAACGCTACCACCTTTTTTGCGGTGATCGTCCGGTATTATGTAGTCTTTTTCGAAAAGGATGTTTGGGATATAGGCCTATAGCCAGGAAATTTGTTGAATTGTTAAGGCCAAACAAAAAAATCAAGTTTGTTCCCAGTTGTAGTCCAAAAACCTAAATGTAAATGC